>JASAOA010001257.1:0-14828 GCA_030849815.1 Vickermania spadyakhi | reverse complement strand
ATTGGTACAAAGATGTTGTTTCTGGAATTATACTGAATTATGGTTTTGTGGTTTGATTGTATAGGTTCGAAACTATTGTACATGTTGTTTAGGGATAGTTGGTTTGGAGTTCACTTTGGTTTTTTGATAGTCATGTTTATTTGCGGGGTTTTGGGTAGTTTAACTGCTGACTGGTATAGTTGGTTGCAGGGGTGGTTTGTTGTGTTGAATTGACTGTTACTTAGAGGGTTTTACTGATGTGTGGGTTTTTAATAATTACACTTTTTCCTGTAAGCTAAATTAGGATAGGTTTGGTGGTATTTAGTTGAGTTGTTTGAGTCACATTGGGGTTTCAGTCAGGTATTATTGTTTTGCTTTGAATGCATTATTGGTTTAATGTAGGTAGGTTTAAGTTACTTAGTTTTAAGTTGTTTAGTGATTAGTTTTACTTTATGCGTTTAGCTTTGCCTTTGCTTTAGATTACGTATTGCTGATGTAGGTACTGTATTGGTAGTTGCGGTCCGAAACTGGATTACCTGTATTTATTAGTTTTACCGGTGGTATTAGGTTTTGATAAGGTAGTTGGTTATCGTAATTTAGTTTTCGGTTAACATATTTCGATCTTTGGGACGCATAGTGTGTTTTTATTTTACTTGTAAATTATATTTATTATTGTTTTACTGGAATTATGATGTATAGGGTGTATATACACCGTGTTTTGTTGTTGAGTATGAGTCCTTTTCTTATGTGCATATTAGTTTTGGTTGATAACCTTATATGTTGCTGGTTTTGTGTGTTTATGATTTGTTTGACTTTGATTGTTAATTTGGGTTTTTATAATGGATAGTTTTGGACTTGCGGGAACTTTATTTTTAAATATAACATCCTATACTGAAAGGGTTTTACTGTAGAGGGTTTCCGTCTAGGGTTTTACTTATATGTTTTAATTGTGTTTGCGTTTTTGATTTGTTTTGTATGTATAATATAGTTACTGGTAATGTTTCTAGTTGTTTTGTTTTGTTTATTCATTATTAAGTACTCTGTTGGTCTGGGCAGTTAACTGATGGTAGGGTTGTTAAGTTGCATTTACAGTTACAGGTGTGGGTTAGTTTATTTTGTTGCAGTGTTTTGTAAGTTTAGGATTCTGGTTACGTGGAATTTGTAAAGTGTATTTTCTACTTTTGGTATGTATTGTGTGATTTTATTTGCAAGTGGTACTTGGTATTTTAGTTTTAGTTGCATAAGTGTAGTTGGTGTGGATATAGTTGGATATGTACGTGCGCATTTTGGTTGGTTTTGTTTGGCATTTTAGGTTTAAAATTTGGTGTTGCCTGCTGGTTCTTTTCCTGTGGAGAAGTGTTATGACATACCGGAATTTCAGTGCTTGCTCCTTTTATGGTTTGCGGTGCACAGGCACTTGACTACTGTGGGTTGAGTCTCTTTTGTGGTGTTTTAACTTAGAGTTGTGTATATTACTAATTTGGGCGATTAGGACCTTCAGGTATGCTGTATTCCGGCGTTTTTCCATGTGAACTGTGGATTTCTGGTTGTATGGAGGGTTGATATAATATACTGGTATTGCAGTAATTACCCCTTTTTATGGGTTTGCAGTATATAAGATACTTGGAAATACTGGGAATGGGTCGTTTTTGTGGTGTTTTAGGATAAGGTTGTGCATGCTGCTGATTTGGGTAATTTAAGGGTATTCAGTATATGGCGGGAGTTTGGGGTTTCTCATGTGAACTGCGGATTTATGGACACGTGGGAGTTGGGGTAATATATGCAGGGTATGTTAATTTGGAATATTGGCATAGTTAATGAAATGATGGTGACCTGGTATACCACATTATTTTAGTGGTTTCTGGTGGTTTGTGTTCGAACTTTCTTGGGTGCAAGTAGTTGCTGACAGCTTAGATATTTGCTATTAAGAGTTTGTGTTTTGTGTTTGACGGAGTTTACGTTTTAAGTTAAGGTTGTATAGTACATTTGGCAATGGTGTATTTAGGACATGGTAAGTTTTTGCTTTGTATGTTTTAGGGAGTTTAAGGCTAAGAGTTTACAGTTAAATAATGATTTGTGGTTTGAGAGTTTAGGGAGCTACGTTGGTGAGTTTCCTGGTTGCGGTGTGTTGTGCGTTGTTTTTAGTTTTTGTAAATGTTTGTAAATAATAGATACTTTGAGGTAGTTTGTTTGTGTGTGTTTGGGTTATTGCTTTTAGATTGTGGTTGTGGGTTTGCAATGGTTGACTTGGATATTGTTGTTTGGGATTTTCAAAGATTTGGTTTTGCATTGCCTAATATGTGGTTAAGTTTGTATGCTGGGATGCTCTATGGTTTAGTTTTTATATTATAGTATCAGCTTATTCGGCGTTTGTAGATTTGTTAGTTTGTAAGTGTGCTTCGGTAAATTTAGATTTTGGATTTGCTTGCTTGTTGGATTAATTGTTTTTAGTGATGGGTTGTGGGTTTGGGTTGGGATTTGCAGGTTTGTATTTGGCTATATTTTGAGTTTCCTATAGATTTGGAGACCCACTGATTTGTAATGTTGTGAATTTGTGGGCTTAGGATTATTTATTTGCGGGGCTTTTGCGTTGTTGGATTAGTTTATTGTAGTATGCACGTTTTGATTATGTTTATAGTAGTGGGTACTTTTGGTTTCGTATTTTGTATTTTGGGGGATTTAGTGTAATATTTTATTTTTATTGATATTAGTAGTGGTGTGAGTTATTACTTTTTATTATATGTAGTTTTGGTTAATAAGTTTATTTTGGTAAAATGCTGTTGATTTGTTTTGTGTATATATGTAGGTTTGTATATTTAGGTTGTTGTTTTATGAATGGGAGGGGTTTGTTTGATAAGTTTTGGGCGTGTATTTTGTTTTTCGGATACTGTTTAGGTTTGCATATGTAAGATTATTTTAGGTGTGGCATTAGATTGTGATTGGGATGTTGTATTGTTAGGGTTAGTGTGGGATTTGTTGGGTATATCTGCAGTTTTTACGTTTTTGTATAGGTTGTTGATGTTGTTTTGGGTTTGCATTTAAAGTTACCGTTGCGTCTCGAGGTTTTCGTTACAGAGTATTGTAATCCTAACTCCTAAATTGCGATTGCTTGTACCTGCTTTTACAGTTGTATTTCGATGTATAGTTATTTAGATTGTAATATTTCAGTTCATATATAGTTGTGGTATATTATTACTTTTGGGTGCATATGTGTGATTTTGATGTAGATTCGGTATGTGTGTTGTTTGTTACTTGGAGAATTGTGATTATATACTTAAATGTATGGTCTTACGTATGTTTTTGAATGGTTCGTAATTAGGTGTGTTGTTAGTTACATTCAGAATTGTGTTTAAATAACGTTGCATTTGTAGGTTTTGGAGACTCGTAGTAGGGTGTAGTTTATGGCGTATAAGTTTGGCGGTCGTATTGTGTTTGTGTTGTATGTTATATATGACATTGTTTGAAGTTAGAGATAACTTGTTTGCTTTAGGGTTGGTTTGCATAGGTAAATGTTCACTTTAGTTGTGGATTTTGGGTTGTTATTTAGAGTTTGTGAGTTCGCTGGTTTTTAGGTTGTTTTACAGGTTGTTTGCACTTTAGTAGATTTGTATAGTCCGTTTGATTACGTTGTAGAAAAGTTAGTTTTTAGATAGAGTTGTTGTAATTGATTTGCTTGGGTTTTTGATTTGTTAGTTTGTCGATACGGTATTATAATGAATCTGGAGGGTTTTGTTGCTATGATGGGTTTTATGTTCGTAGAGTTAGTTCTAACACAGATTGTTTAAACAGGGTGGTACCTAGGTTGGATCTTAAATTTATATTAACTTCATAATTCTCTAATGTAATAATATTTTCTTACCTCTTGGTTTGGTTTTTAGTATTACTTTTAGATATAGTTTAATTTTAAGGTTTTATAAGTGAAGTTTATGTTCTTTAGGATTTGGTGTGTTGTATTTTATAAAGTGCACTTTTAGATGGTTGGATTTTGTTATACTTTTAATATAATGTTGGTGTAGATGGTAGTTCATTACAGTTTTGTTATACGTTGATGAGTAGGGTGTGCGTTTGAAGTGGAACTTGCGTGGTTTTTGACTTTAATTGTGAGGTTGTATATTTGTTTGTACATTCATGTTGTGAACTTAAACAATAGACACTAGTTATTCCTTTGTACAATGTTCTTTCGGATTCGGGTTTTGTGGTGATTTCTGTGTTTTTGTGGGCTGTAGTAGCTTGTTGTATGGTAATATTAAGGATTTGCAGTAGATTCATTACTTAACTTTGATTGTGTATTGTCCCGGACAGCCATCGACTTGGGTTTGGTGTGGAATTTTAGGGTGTTTAAACGTGTGCAGGTAATTTAGTTAGTTGCTACTTGTATCACATGTTCGATTTACATTTGTTTGTGTACCTGTTGTTTTAGGGTTTTGAATTGTGTTGGTTTTGTTTGTACTACTGGGTTGCAAGTTCTTTAATTTACCTTATGGAGTTAGTATGGGCTTTACAATGAGTGTTGTTAGTTGCTTTGTTCTGTTAATTTTGCTTGTTATATTCCTGATTTTTGTGTAATATCAGGGGAAATATTGTTTTACTTGCTGTGATTTACTTTGCAGATTGTAGTTGTTTGTAGCGTTGCGAGGTTATACATACAATAGATTCTTCGATGTGCTGAGGTTTTATTAGTACGCAAGAGTGAGGGGTTCTATATTGTGGTTTGTAGTTCTGATTTGGGTTTTGGCTTTTGGGTTTTTGGTAGATTTGATCCGTGTGCTTATATTTTCCTGTTTCGCACGTCCACTGCAGGGTGTGTAGTTTGTGTTTTTTGTGATGTGTTTAATTTGTAGAGTTGGTTTTTTAAATGTGTAGTTTTTATGTTTCCTGTATGTTTTATAGGTTTTAATGCGTGTTTGGTTTGGATTGTGGATACATATATTAGTTTTATTGCATTATGCTTGATTTTGTTGTTTAGATTATTTTGGGATATTTCGGAGTTGCTTGTAGCCTGGGTTGATGCGATTGGTGTTTAGGGTTTATTGGATTTTGTTTTTTGTGGATAGGTTGTATTTGTAGGTTGAGATACCTTGAATGCTAACGCTGGAAGGCTGTTTGTATTCCTGTATTTCGGAGTTGTTACATCGTCTTTTGAGGGCTTTTCATTATGGTAGTAGGTGTTGGTTGAGGTATGCTTTATTTCTTGTCGCTTTGATTTGATGGTTTATGTTGCTGATAGTTGGTTTACGTGGGTATTAGTTATTTGTGTAGTTTAGGCTGTGCAATCTGGTGCAACCTGCCACTTTTAGAGCTTCTGGAGGGTTGATATAATATACAGGCAGAGTATCTGTATAGTAGTATGAAGATTAAGGGTTTGTAGTATAGAAGGTTTTTGTGTAATTTTGATGTGTTTTTGGGTAGAATTACGTGATTTTTTGGTAACGGGGTTTTAATAGTTGTAATGCTGATTATGTTTGCTAGACAGGTTGGCTGTATGGATTTGTTTTGTGGGTGTGGAGTTTCCTATGTTTAATGCATCCCGCTGGGGAGTTTTGGTATGTTTTACTTATGAATTACGTTGTAGAGGGCTACCAATTATTATGCTTAGCGTTTAGGTATTTGCTATATAGTTGTGGCCGCGATGCAGACCACTTACAGTTTCTGTGGAATGTAAGTACCACCTAATAAGGTTATAATTTATAGATTGCATTTGTAGTTTGTAAGTGCTGGTATTGTTATAGTTGGAGGTTGCATTTTCTGCTAGAATGTGTAGTTAGAGACGCACACTTTTTGTGAGGTTTTACGTGATTTGTGTTTTGTTATGCATGGGTTTTTAACTTGGTTTTGTATTTTGTATATTTAGTTTTGTATATAGGTTTCTGGTATAAACGTTTTTGGGTTTGTGTTTTTGTAATTTTGTGCTTGGGTTTGTAGTTTTGTGTTGCTAGTTGTTTCATTTTTAGTTGATTGTGGTACTTTGGCATAAGAGTTAGCGATGCTTATACGTATTATTTGCTACGGTAAGTTTATTTTGATCTTGTTGGTGACACACGATAGTGATTACCGAATTTATGATTTGGGATCTCCGAGGGAGTTGGGTTTTGATTTGGTATTCGTTAATTGATAGGTTTATGTAGGGTCATTGATTCGGATATGGTTTGTATATGCTTAGTTGTCGCTTGGGTTTTGATATCTTATATTTTATATGGTGTTTTGAGAAGTTTGTTATATTACTTATTTTACGTCTTCGTTGTGTCGTGTGGTGCATAGCTTATAAAGGTGTTGATTGCGTTTGGATTGCGTGTTACTTCCTGGGATTAGACTTGTGTTTGCCGATATACTTGCTTTGTTTTGTAGCCTGTACCAGGGTTTTGTAGGTGATTTGTGGTATTTCGAATTGTTTTGAGCTCCGTTTGTTTATAATTGTATGTATATAAGGTTGACTGTGCTTTTGATTGGTTCTGTGCGTGTGTATACGGGTTTATAGTTTGTTGTGTACCCTTTGCTTAACGTTGATGTATTTATTTTAACGCTAGTAGTTTTTAGATGTGTTTGTGTATTATAGGTTATTAAGTGTTATAGGTTTTGGGTTTGTAATGGTTTTTGATAGGTTTGTTTGTAGGGGTGGAATTTATGGTGAACTTGCATGGTAATTTTTCCTGGGGTGGGGTTTAGGTTGGGAGTTTTGCGTTTGTTTGGTTGGAAATTTGAGGGTGTGTTGGGTTGTAGGTTATGTTTAAATGTATATGCCATGTTTTTTCTTATTTGTAGATTTTGGAGTTGAATATTGTTATTTAAGACTGCGCGTTCTTTGGGTTTCTGTAGGCTTGTTGGGCGTGTTACTTAGTGGTTTGGAGATGGAGTGGTGTAGGTTCGCTGTGTGATAGGTTTTATTGTGTGTATCTGCATGGGCGTCGTCATGTTGTAGGGTTGCTTTGGCAGCTGTTGGGGTTTCTGGGCACGCGCAAGTACTTTCGGGATAGTGTGTGTTTTGTTGTAGGGTTTCACTTTTGTGGAGGTTGTAGTGTTTTATTTCGTTAAACTATGTAGACTTTAAATTCGTTATTTTGTTGTAGATGAGGTTGTTGCATGTATTAGTGTAGGTTGTATATGTGATATTAGGTAACTGATCTTTACGTTTGTTATTACTTTATATTTATTATTGTGGGATATATACTGGTTTCCACGTGAGTTTGATTTGGTGTAAACGATGCCTGGATAGGTGTGTTGTATGATGTTTATTTTTAGTGTTACGGGTATGTGAGATGTGTAGTTTTCATTATTTAAATTTAAGGTTTTTGTTGTGTAGATGGCTGTGTGTTTGATTGGTTAGTTATGTCATCTTTTATGTATGTGTTTAGGGTAGTTTTGTTATAGGTGATAAACAAGTATGTTACTTTTTGGGTGCTAGATTTGTGTGGGGCTAATGTTTTGTGTTAGTCATGCACTTTTGCGGGTTTTAGATACGGCTTTCGCGACTGTGATTTTTTTAGGTTTGTTGTTGAGATAGTTCGTAGGTGTTTGACCTTGTGTAATTTCTGGATTTGCTTTGGGTTTGGGTAGTTTTATATTTGTGTGGTTTACTATGATTTGCAGTATTTGGAGATTGTATAGTTGTGTTAGTTTTGTTGAGGGTTAAGCCAGGAGTTTGTAGTTTTGCATTATGAGACTTTGTTGGTTGTTTGCATCCATGGTTTCCATTTTAAAAAGGTTTGTTATTTTGTTATTGTGTTTTTATTGGTATTGCATGCTGATTTATTGGACATTGCAATTACTTACTTAGATTTTGAACTTTGTTACGAGTTGAGGTGGGAGGGCGTTGCTTACTTTGGGTTTGTATAATGGTTATTACACGTTAGTTTGGAGTTGGTATACTGTTGTTGGAATGTGGTGTTATGACTTGTACTGAGGTTAAATTGGATTATTGTACTGTATTCCGTTGTTTATAGATTTGTAATGGTTGTTATTTTGTAGTATAGGTACTTTGGTGTACTCTTTATTTGGGAGTTTGATTGTGGTTGTTTTATGAGGTATGTTAGGGGTACGTTAAATTCTAGATTGTGGGTACTTGTACTTTGATTTGTGATTCTGGTTGCATTTTGATGTAATAATTATTTCGGTGTTTTCGCGTGAAGTGTTTATTATTACTTAAATTTAGTTGCAAGTTTTGTTATGTTCTTTGTGATGTTTTGTTTGACTTGATTGTTAGGTGATTAGGTTGTGTGTCTTGCATTGTTTTTGTAGTTTCCCTTTACAGTTACTATTTGGGAAGTTTTGTGTGAGTTCGACATAACTGTGTTAAACGTATTGGTTGTATTTGTAGAATTTCGTATTACCTATTTTTCATTTTGTTACGTGATTGGTGCCTTGTGAGTGGTTGTGTTTTTTATTTCATTTTTGCTGGTTTGTGATTTTGTTTGGTGGGCTATATAAATATAATTTTGGTGCATGTTGTTGTTTAAACGTGACTTGGGGTTACGAGGGTTGCAGACCATTCATAAATTGATTTGTTTATTATTTAGCAGTTAGGCTTTGTAGATTTCTAGAGTGGAGTTGTTGGGTGTGTGTATTTTGAGAACTTTGCTAAGATTGTGGTACGTTGTTGATTTGTAGGATTTATGTTTTGTTGTGTGAGATTTAGTTACATAAGTATGTTTGCGTAGGGCGGTGTTGGTGCGCGTGTGTGGATTTGTGTAGGTTGGGTATGTTGTGTGTTAGGAGGCTTGTGGCTTAAACTTTGTCTCGGTGATTTAATTTAGTTTGTGTTGGTTATGGGTTAAGTGAGTTTGATTTTGATTTGATGAATATTTCGCGGAGGTTTTGGTGATGGGTGTTTATGTGTTTTGGGGTAAGGTGTTTCTAGGGTGTGTTTTGTGTTTTTGGGATTCTCTGGATTTGGGTTTGGAGTTTGCTGCTTTGTGTTTTGGGTCGGATTTACTTGGAATTTCTGTTATTTTAGCTGAACTTCCGGTTTTTGCTGTTGTAGAGGGTTGATATAATATAAGGTTTCTGGATGTCGTTTGGAGGGTGGATTTCAGGGTGGTTTTATGATATTTCCGATTTTTAGCTTATTTTAGTATACTTCATATAGGCTTATTGTGCGTTATTTGGGGTTTTATGCGGGTGCAGGAGGTAAGTTTTTGATTGCTAGTGGGTTTGGGGTTGGTTAATACATGTTCCGGGGAGGCGTTTTGGGTTTAGCTAGCTAGAGATTCGGTAATGCTTTCGTTTTGTTTATGTTGATTTGTATGATTGCATTTGTGTTTCGGTAGGTAATTTGTTTTGCATGCATGGGTTTAAAACGTTGATTCTTGAAGATTGGTTTTGCAGGTATAAAGTTTTGGGTATTTCTGAGTTCGTTGCTTTGTTAATGGTTTATTGTAGGTTGTTTTAGGAGTTGGTATTTTCAGGTTTTTGTAGGTACGTTTTTTCTTGCTAGGTTGGGGTTAATGCTTTATGTTCCTAACTTTATAGCGACTGTTTGGTTGTTGTAGGGTAGACTGTGGGGTTTGCTGTGGTTTTTGTTTGCGGGTAATTATTGTGTTGGTTTGGCTTGCTTAGTGAGGATGGTGTATGGTTTCGTTTGCGCTACGTGTTGAGTTTTTACGATTGCATATGTTTGTATGTTTGTTGTTTTGTTTTGCTTAATTGTACTTTGGCTGGAGTGGGAGTCGCTGTATTGTGGGCGAGATTTTGATTGGAGTTAGGTGTTTTTATTGTAACACATAATTAGCGTTGTTGCTTCGTAGGCCTTGTTTACATGGGATTAGATATTTGGATTGATTGATTGTGTTTTTGTATAAGGATTTACAATAATAATGGTTACGTTATTTTGTGTTGGCTGTTATTCAGTAGCTGGTTTTGTTAGTTTTGGATTGTAGCGGCATGCATGTTGTTTATTGGCATAGATTAGGTATTGTTTGCGTATTTTAGGATTTGTATAGTGTAGGTATGTTGTTTTTTGTTGTGGGCCTGTATTCTTTTGTTAATGTGAGTATGTTTTTAGATAGTTGGTTTTGTGGTTTAATGTTTGTATTCTGTCGCTTTCGGATATTTGTCGTTTACAGGAATACTTGTTTGGGTGTGTGTTGGGTGTACGTATAGTTTTATTAGGGGATCTTCCAGTATCTGCATGTACGTTTTTGGTTATTTTTACTTTGTATGTATAGACTTGTAATATTAAAATGATTTTATTCTTGGTTTTTGGATTATTACTTCTTATTTATGGGTATGTATGGTTTGCTTATGCTAGAGTGTGTTGGTTTATAGTTTGGGTTTGAACAGTTGGGTTTTTATTTAGACAAGTTGTTAGAGTGTGCTTTAGCTTTAACGGATTGTGTCAGGTGTTTGGTTTGTATTTGGTTTATATTAGACTTTAAGAGGGTTTGTTGCACGTATCTTAACTTAATGCAATTGCGTGGGGATATGCAACATACTTTAACTAAGGTTTTGTATACTTGTTATAGAGGTAGTGTTTTATGAGAGGTTTGCTTGGTATGGGTTTAGATGATTTGTGATTTTGTTTTATTATAGGTATATCGCTACTATTTTAGATTTGTTTAAGTTTGTGGTTTTGCAGTTTTGCTTTTAGGGTAGGTAGGGTTGCGACGTTTTTGGTTTAGTTTGTGATTTTGTGGTTGTTGGTATACTGTATTGAGTGGTGATGGGATATGGTCTTAGATTTGGTGTTTGTGTTGTTAAAGGAGGGTTTGTGCGATTTGTTTTTTTGTAGTTTGCTTGTGTAGAGTGGTTGTGCGAGTCATGTATTTCAGGGTTATTATGTTTGCGTTCATTTTACCAGGGATTCAAGATTTCGTGTTTGCATTTATTATTTGTAGTATTTAATATGACACGCGGTGTAGGGTTTTAGTATGTTGAGTTTTGTAGATATCGTTTCAGTAGTGTAGTTGTTCCTGACGGGGTATTGTTAATTTGCCAAATGTTAGGTTTAGGTTTTTGTGTGGAATTTTGTACGTGAGTTTACATTTTGTGTGTTTTTCTTTGTTATGGTTATTTTGCATATGTGTTTTATACTTGGTAAGTTTGTAAATTTAGATCTTTTATGTATGTTTGTGTTTCGTGTTCCGTTTATGATTATAGATTTATATATTTACACCATATGCGTACTTGTGTTGTATAGGTTAAGTTTGCAGATTGTTGTTTTAATTTAGTTAGGTAATTGAAATAGGGGTTGGTTAAGATGTTGTTTGATTTGCGTATTGTGAGATGGTTTGTGAGGGTTGTGTTTTGGAATTGGTTTTTGTGTAGTTTTGCGTTAGTTGTAGTTGGATGTGAATACTTGCTTAAGTTTACGCAGGATTTCGCAAGTTTGTATTTGCCTTTGTTTTGGATGAGTTTTGCTTATTTACTAGGTTGTTGAGGTTCCCCTTAATTAGGTAGTGCATATTTATAGAATTGGGGAAGTGCGCTTATTTTCGTGAGGGTTGTAGTTATTGCAGAGTGCTGTTGTAGACTTGTATGATCACATTAGATGTGTATGTTGGATCTTAGTGCTGCGGGTTTGTTTTAGTTTGTGCATTGTTTGTGGTTTTAGCAGTCACTTTATATTTTATTATGATGAGTATAGTTGTAATATTTACATAGCTTAATGGTTTGTTGTGTATTATTACTTATTGATTTATGCTTTAATTTAGCTTTTTGTTTGGGTTAACTAGCATTTGTTGCGTTGTGTATTTGTGTATGTTTTTCTTGTTTGTGGATGATTTTGTGTTTGGTTTGTACTTTTGTTAGCATGAAGTTCATTTGCTTTTGGTTTGTATAGCTGCTTTGTTGTTAACTATGTTCGTTTTAAAATTGCTTGATGCTTGGATTTGTATTTGTGGCTTTGAGTAGGTTCTTTTTGTTTGTAACAGCTACCATACTACACATGTGGTTGGGGGTTTGCTTCGTGTGTCGTTCAACCGTTATTTGTCTGATTTATATTATAAATATTAGAGTTATTTTCGATTATTTTGTTTTACTTTATAGGTGGTGTTGGTAGGTTTTCTGTTTGTTTGTTGTGTAGATTAGCAGTTTTTGTTTGGACTTGGGGTTATACAGTTGGTTTTATTTGTTTGGGGTGGTAGGGTTGATTATTGTATATGGTAGATTTTGAGGAGGAACTGTATGTTGTTTGAGCATGTTGCTGTTTTTTTGTTTAGTTTGTGTTTTCGTGTGTACTTGCAAATTAGGTTTTGCTGTTTATTTGAGGTGTTGTACGTGCAGCGCAGGTGTTAATGTTTGTATAGCTTTTGATAGGTGTGTGCATTTAATTGTATTGTGTAACCCATTTTACGAGGATTGTTTGATGTTGCCAGTTTTGTTTTGCATGTTTGGTGGTTGTTCGCGTTGTTGCATTGGTACAATTGTGGACTTATAGGTTTGTGGGCTTTGTTACTGACTGGTGATGCTTATATTATTGCATGTTTTAAATTGGTTTATTCGAGGTGCAGTTGGTTAAACGTTTTTGGGTTGTATTCTAGGTCGGAGTACGACTTTCGGTTTTTTAGGGTAAGGTGTTACCTTTGCAATTTGTGGGTTTTCGTGATTTGTTAGTATTAGGTGTTGCTTTAGGATGTGTTAGTTTGTAGGTACTTAGGGTTTTTATTCTGGTAACTTTATTTTAGGGGTTTTAGCTTGTTTTTGAGTCTTGTTATGTTGTGAGGGGTTTTACTAAGGTTTTAGGGCGTACCTGCAGGTTTTGTGGGTGATGGAGGGTTGATATAATATACCTGATACCTGTAAGGGTGCTATAAGGGATACAAGCTTGCAAGGGGTATATGTGGCTGTTTTTGGGTGCTTCTAGGTGGCTGGATTGGGCCTTGTGGTTGTATACCTATAGTTGTTAGGTAGATATTGTTAGGGTACATGGCTATTTGGTTTGCTTTTATTGCGCTTGTACGTAGTTGGTGCATTATACTTTCAACAGTTTTGTAGGCAGTTGTGTTTGTAGACCTTCTTGAATTGGTTTGGGATTCGACCTACTTCCAGGTTTGGTTTGTTTGTTGTTTGCGGGTACTTGTTGTATGTTGGCGCAGGATTTTGTGTAGGTTGGGTTAGAGGGCAGATTCCGGATAGAGTTTTGTTAGGGGTTAAGCATACGTACAATTTGGTTCGTGCGTTTTTAGTTTATAATTGGTTTTATTGTTTTGGTATGCATAAGGGGATTACGTTTTAGTTTTGGGTTTTGACGTTAATGTTAACGTTTTGGAGTTGCTATTTGCTATGTTAAACATTTGCAGATACTTGTTGTGATTTACGATATTGGATTGTGTGAGTTTTATTTGGAGTATAGTACGAACTCGTAGGAGGTTTGTTTGTAGGTTTATAAATTAGTTAAAATATGACGATACTCATTAAGTTGTTTTGAGGGACTGAACTGTTATTATTTGTAGGTGCCTTGATAAGTTATTATGGACTGGTTATATGATTGTAGTGTTGCGTATGCTTAAGTTGCTTGGGTATATTTGTAATTGTAAGGTTGTTATATTGGTTATTAATAATCTGTATTCGTTAACAGTTCTTGGTTACGTAGCATTTATTAATTCATGGTTTTTATTGTTTTAGGGTAAGCCTCTACATTACTATTTGGGTGGGGTGTAGTGTGGTTGGCTACTTTTAGGGGTTTGTTTGTTTTCCTATGTTCAGATTTAACTTGTAATGTTTTGAATACATGGGGTAGTCGTCTACGGGATCTTTTATTTGTGCTATTTTAAACGTTATGAATGTGTTATATTTAAGGTTTGTTGGATTTTGAAATTGTGGGATTTGGAGTACTTACGGGTTTGCAGTTGTTGCAATTTGCTTTTGAGTTTAGTGTTGTAGCGGGAGGCTTTGGGTTGATTATTGTCTTACACCTTGAAGGAGGTTTACCTTTTGTGTGCTGTTTTAAGGTCGCAATGTATGTGTTTTATTTCTTCGTAGGATTTAGCTGATTGTGGATTTGAGTTTTCAGTTATATGGGCTTGTGTGTAGTTTATTGCAATTGAGGTTGTATTCAGATTTGTTGGTGTAGCGGCCGTATTCCACTAGATTGTGTGTTGCTTGCATTTAGGCGGGTTTGTAAGTTTTTAGTTTGGAGTAGCTTGTTTGTACTTGAATTTAGGTTGGATGTTTATTTTTTAAATTGTTTATGGAGTTGGGGTTTTAGTTTATGCTGCATAAAGTTTGTTTGTGTGATGATTGTGGGTGATTAGCGGTTAGGTTTGCTGGTTTTGTACTTTGTATCAGATTGTTGGTTTAAGGGTTGTTACTACTTGTTTTAGTACTTTAGCATTAGATGGAGTTTCCAGTGGGTGTTTTGCAATTTAGTGAAGGTAGTTGTTGAGATAGGATGCGAGGGTTAGTTGTTTTTGGGTTTTAAGTAACCTTATTTATGGATAGGAGCTTTGTGTTGTGTTTGTGATAATAGGTAATTTGGTTGATTAACTTGTTATAATGCAGTTTTTGGCAGAGTTTTATTGTTGCTTATTTGTGGTTATATATGTTGCTTATTGCAAGTAAGTTTTGTACGTTTGATTTATATACTTGCTTTTCGGGCGCTTGCATTTATGGGTTTTGGGTAGTTAGGTGTAGTCTTTGTTTTGCTTTTGTGGTTATAGTGTATTGTTGTGTATAATGTTGTAGGTATTTATTTGAGGTTTGTGTGTGTGTAGTTAGTTGTTAGCATATTGTTGTGGGTGGATACTGCATTTCGGAATTTGTGTATTTTGTTATCTCATATTTGATTGTAATATTACACATTTGAGTATTCGTTGTTATTACTTTAATTTAGTTATGGATTGTTAGTGGGAGTTCGTTTACTTTATAGATTGGAGTTTGCGGTAGAGGTGTTTTAATTTACTCTGAGGTTTAGTGAGTTT
>JASAOA010001256.1:0-14825 GCA_030849815.1 Vickermania spadyakhi | reverse complement strand
ATGTAAACTGTATTGTAAGTTGCATTGAGGGTGATAGGCAGGGTAGAGTTACGCTTAAGCTAGGTTTTGAGAGGCTTGTGTGGAGAACTGTTTTACTGTTATTGGGTTTATGGGTTGGTTTAGGTGGTTTTGCTTACTTGCGTTACTTCAGGGTTGTGTTTTATGTAAGTGCTTACTTACTTTGGGTTTAGCTTGGATTTGTTTTGTGATGTATTTAGACATATGTTTCATAGTTTGAGGTATGTTATAGCGATCGGTTTTAATGATCGTTGGGATTTTTGTCTGAATATTTGGTAGAGCGTTGTTTTAGTAGTTTAAATGTTTATTTTGTTATTTACGTATATGGTGTTATTGTAATGCGTGATTAAATCGGAATGTGCGCTTTTGGGTTTGTTAATTGTTGGTTGTTTATTGTATTTTGTATACCCGGTTAAATTTTAGGGGTTGTGGGGTGAGAGGTGTGCATTTGACTGAGAAGTTTCGTATTTACGTTGTATTTTGAGGGTGTTATTTCTACGTTTTAGTTTGCTGGTAGTTTGTGTTGTAATGTCTTTGGAGGTTTGTATAGTTGTGGTTTTGGAATTACTTTCCTACAGATAGGTTGAGTTGATGGGTTGTGTATTGTGATAATTTATAAATTTAAAGTTTTATGCTAGCATTTGTTTTATAGTTATGATTGTGTTTACTTATAGCGTGCAGGATTGGTAGTGATGATTATTTAGTTACATTGAATTTACTGTAATATTAATTTATGCATAATTTTAGTTTTTTTGTGTTATTACTTATTTATATATGTTATTTATAGAATTATAGTTGGATACTTTTGGCGTACTGTTACATTTGTATTCCACTGCTTTATAGGTTTGTAGTTACCTGTGGATAGTTGTGAGGTCTTCGATTTGGTTGACTATGAGGGGTTTGTAGTATGGTGTATTTGCTTTTAAGATGTTTGTTTGTGGAGGCTTTTAAGTTGGTTTGGTTTATATGGTATGGGTTCACCATAACTGTCGTGGTACGTGCAGATTTGGCTTTTTTATGATATATGTTTTAAATTTTAAACTTGTAGCTTGCGTTTACTCTGTGTGTCGATATGTTTGGGGTTTCATATTGATTTACAGGTTTATACTTTGTATGGGTTTACATGTTAAATGTAGGTTTGTTTTGTGTAGGTTTGTTGGCTGTGGGTTGGCAGAGTGTTCTAGGTATTCCTCTTTGTTGGGCTCCCTACTACGTTTCAAGTCTGTATTAAATTGGTTATTTGTGGTTTTACGATTGGTGTTTAGGTTGCATACACCTTGGTGGGTTGCTTGTTGTAAGGTGGTTTGTTTTTACTTTATGTTGTGATTTAATGGATTTTGTTTGTGGGAACTTTGATTTTGTTGGGTATTTTGTTTGTTTTAATGGCTATAATGTTTTATTTTTAGGGTGCTAGGGTTTTAGTGATTAATATGCGGTTCGTTAAACGTTTAATAGTAAAGTTTTGGATTTGCGGAGAGTGTACTTACAATTTTGCCTTGGGTTTCATTGTTTTAAAGTGTGGTTTGTTTGCCTTTAGAATCTTACGTATTTGAGTTTGTTATTAAAGGTATATTCGTACTTTGATAGCGTTTAGATTATACTTGCTATATTGGTAATAGTGTTATGTCTATTCTACCATTGGAGTTATTACTTTAGGTTTATATCTTATGGATTGCAAGGTTCATGTTCGCGTTTTGGTTGTTTTTGGGTTTTCGTTTACGTTGTTGATTCGTTATAGTAATTACGATTGGGTATTCGTTATTTTGGTATTTAGATTGTTAGTTGGTATGATTTTATATTGTTTTATGTGTATACTAGTTTGAGTTTGCGTTCTTTTATTGGTTTGTTGTTGGGTGTTTCTATTTAGAATAATTTGTTACCTTTGTGCTGCATTGCAGGTTTTTGTAGGTTGTTGTTTGTATGTAGCCTTTCGGATGTGAGCTGGTTTTTGAATTTAGTTGTAGATTGTAGTACAGGAGTTGTATTATTTGAGTCGGGTTTGCAGTTCTGGAAGGGTTTGGGGTGTGGTGGGTTTGGGGTAGTGATATATTTAGTGTTTTTAATGTATGTTTTATTTTGGTTTGTTGGTAGGGTTTGTATGTTGTTTTTATTTTGCTAGTTTGTTTCTGTTTATTTACATTTTATTGGTTTTTGGATTTGATTTGGGACTTTTTAGTGTATGTATGTTTATGGTTTATCATGCATGGGGATTTGTTTTTGTTATTTCAGGATTTAGGTTTTGGTTGCGTATTGTATTTGGGTGTGTTTATTGTTTAGTTATTGTGGGTTTGAAGAGTTGTTGGATTTTAGGTTTTACGTAGAGGTTTTGTTTAAGAGAGTGTGTTGGGTTTTGGGCATTTTGTATTGCATTGTGCCATTTACGTATACAGTTCGTGTAATTATGGTGTATGCTTACGTTTCGCTATGATGGGTTGTGTTATTAGTTTTCGTATTTAGTTGTTTTGTGTTGTTTGTTTGTGAGATTCTTGTATAAGCATTGTTATACTTGGTTTGCGGATTTCAAGATTTTGTTTGTAAATGTTTTAATTGTACGCATGAGATGAGTTGTTTTGGGTTATTATAGTACGTTTGTTTTCTTGCGTTGGTAATTGCTGGGATAATTGGTGTATTGTTGTTTTAGGTTTGTTTGTTTAAATATTGTTTATGATGGGTTTGCACGTTTGCTGGGGTTCGTTTATCGCATTGTTTTGTTGTTGTTTGTTGCTTAGGTTTTACGCCTAGTGTTTGTGGTTGTTATTTATTTTGATGTTAGGGTTGTGTGTTGAGGCAGTTCCTGGGTTTTGCTTGTTTAATTTACCTTTGCAAGATGTTATTGTCCTTCGTATGGATTCTTATTATGTAGTTAAATTTTACTTTTGCGAGGTTTTGCATTTATACTTTATGTTGTTGGTTGGGTATTGTGGGGGTTTTGGGTTGTAAGGTTTGCGCTTCGAATTTTATGTGTTACTTTATATAGGTATTGCATTCGCTGCAAAGATTGTTTGGTTGTATTTTGTGGGTTTGGATAGATGGTGGGTGCGGTTGTATTGTATATCTGTTGTTTTGTTTTTGTAAATGTGTTACTTTTTGTGTGTTTTAGATTAGGTTTTACTTGTGTATTTTGATGTTTGGTTTAGGTGTTCGTCGTAGTTTAGTTTCTTCGATTATCATTGTTTTGGGCAGGTTTCGTGGAGAGGTTAGTTTGTTTGGTAGGTTTTGTATTTTTGCTATTACTTGCATATAGTGCTTAACTTTCTATTTTATGATTGGTATGTTCCACGATTTCCATGTGAGTTAGGAGGTTTTCAGTAGTTTGATTAGGTTTCATAGTTTGCTGATTCTTTTTGGTGGTTTGACACTGCATAGAGATTGTACATCTAATGTATGCTTTACATATAAGGTTTCCGGTTGGTTTGTCTTGGGTTGATACGGGTTTGCGGAATTTGAGTGGTTGCGTGTGGACTACGGGGAATTACTTTGACAGAGGGTTGCTATAATATAGTGGGAGGCGGGTTTTGTGTTTGTGTTGTATCTTATGGGTTAGGTTGTACGGGTTTTATAGATTTAGGTTATATTTGGTGCAGTTTTCGTTGCTGTATGGTTGGCTAGATCCCCTGGGTCTCTATATGCATGTGTAAACTGCGGGTTTGGGCTGTGGTGTGGGGTTGATATAATATAGGGGGAGGAGGGTTTCGTGTAGTGATGGGGCTTATGGATTTAGTTTGTATGGAGTCTATAGGTGTAGGTTGTATTTGGCGCAGTTTTCGTCACTGTATAGTTGGCTAGATACCATATGTCTCTATATACATGTGTAAACTGTGGGTTTGGGCTGTGGTGTGGGTTGGTATAATATGCAAGTATTTAGTATTCCCGGGATTTTTCGAAGGGGTTGGTATAGGCTTTATATTTGGGTTAGTTTTCGCAGCTTATTTATGCTTGCGGTATTTGTAGATAGTTAGTTGATTTCGGTAGATTTGCGGGAATTTGGATTTTGAAGTTTTGGTTGTTATGTATTTATACGAATTTGGATTAGGGTTTCGTGTTTTGATTGTGGGGGAAACTCAGTGTTTTCAGGGTTGATATTTATTTGTGGGCAGGAGGATGTACGTAGGGTATACTTACTTTTGCTTTTGAGGTTTTGCGTAGTGTACTTGTAACCCGTTGCTTTTGTGGGTGTGGGGTAGTTATTTGTTGCTTTTTAACGTGTGTACTCTGAACAATAGCATGATTTACTTTTAGATTATTTGAGGTTTGTACCGTTATGTATTTGTTTGTTTGATATGCTTGCGATAGGTTTGTTTTATTATCTGTGAGATTTTGGCGTTAACTTGTAAGTAAATGGGTTATGCTTATTGTTTGTGGATTTTAGGTGTTAGTTTATGGTATAGTATGTTGTTTTAGTAGTTAGATTTGTTGTGTTTGTTTCATGGCGAGTGTGTTAGTTACTTGTGGATGGTGATTCTAAAGGTGATGGTTTTAATTTATGCTAGCATTATATGGAGTAGTTAGGTTTTGGGTTTTGAATTGTGAGATTTAGTTATTCCGCTTGGGTAGAGTTTGGGGTTTTGTTTAAAGGTTGAATACTACTATTTGAGGTTGCCCTAGGTTGTGTGCGTTTAAGTTGCACAGGTTTTTTGTTTGGAGTTTTTGTAGAATTGTAGATTTGATAAGTTCGGAGTTTGTTAATTTGTTTACGTTTGCTTTTGTGGGTGTTTATTTGCTTTTTATTGTATTTATGTTCAATTTATATTTGATGTTGCGTTTGTTTGGGGTTAGTGTGCATTGGATCTTTTAGATTTATTGTATTGGGCTTTTGGATGCTGTTTTCGACTTTAGATCTTGTGGTAGGGTTGTTTTAGTTAGGTAGGTATTGGATTAAATTTGATTTGTTGTTGCTTTTCTGGATTTAGGTGCAAACTGATCCCTTTGTAATTTGGGCAGAGAGGTACTCGTGGGGTTTTGCTTGTAATTTATGGTATATTTTGCTCGTTAAATGGATTTCTAGATGGTTTGCAAGATTTGTGTTAAGTGTTTGATTACAGTCAGCTTATGGAGTTGTGTGTAGGTTCTGTTCGTTACACTTTGATTTATATAGTTATATGGTGTAATAGTTCTTATTGTATCTTCTATTTAAATATTATTACTTGGATAGCATACATTGGGTTTGATAGATTTACGGTATGGTGCGAATTTGGGTTTGTGGGAGTTGGCTTTGGGTATATTGTGATTGAGTGTTTGCTGTGTTTTTAAAAAGATTTCGCTTAATGGTTTGCTTTCTGGTACTAGTATGTAATGTTTGATTTGGTGTTTTGTGATTTCCCTTGTGGGGTTTGGTTTTAAAGGTTGCGGACTCTGGTTGGCCAATTCATGGGTAGGCAATAGTTAGGTTAGCTAGTTTTCGGGTAGATTTGTGGGCTTTGTGTAGGTTTGTATTGCAAGGGTGTGTTTATGGTAATGTGTTTACAAGTTTGGGGGTTAGGGTTGTTGGATTTCGGGATGTTATTATTTAGAGTTTGTATATTATTAGTATGTTTGCGAGGGTGTGTTTGGTTTGTTGGTACTTGTTTGAGTATGGGTACAGTAGTTTACTATTGTATTTTTGTTATTTGCAATTGTGGATTTGGCTTTGATTAGAGGTTTTGTAGACGTCTTTTTACGTTGTTGTTTATCTTCGTATGTTGGTTTTTGCAGGTGTCTGATTTAGGGTTTTGGTTTTGAATTTGAAACTTGTGTTATGTTTTGTATAGTTTGTTTTTGGTGGGTTGTATAGATGTAAATGATTTGCAGTTTATGTTTATAGTTTTGTGAGTTATGCTACTGTGGTAGTAGTTTGGATTTAGCGAGTAGTTTGGTTTCCGTTGTTCGTTTGATAGATTACTTGTAGTGTTAATGTTTGCTTACGTTAAATTAGTAGAGATGATGTTGGTACACTAGATTGGTAGTATAGTTATAGATTGCATGCACGTTTTGTAATATTTATGGGTTTATTGGTTTGGGTTGCGTTTTTTTGCATGTAGTTATGTATATGATGTTCTACTTATTTTATTTAGTGTTGAATTACTTACTTTGTATAGGTTTGATTGAAATGCGATTCGTTTTTGATAGTGGATAGTTGGTATTTGCATTTTTAGCTTAAGCTGGTGTGGGTTTATGGACTTGGTTTGGGATTTGCATTTGTTGTAGTTTTACGTATTAATTCACTTTAGGGTTATAAGGTTTGTGTATTAGTTATAATTATTGCTTTGTGGTATTGCTATTTGTTTTGGGTATTTAGGGTTTTGTATTTGCATACCCGTGTTGTTCGGTTGGTGTTGGTAATTTGTTACTTTATTATTTAGGTTATATGGTATTACTTTATAGTATACTTGTGAATTGGTAGGTTTTGCGTATCTTGTGTTTTTAGTATTGTTTACATTGCTGTGAGTCTACCGTGTTATGTTGACATTGATGTTCATGTGTTAAATGTTAATTTAGGTGGTCGGTTCGCTGTTGTTCGGGGTTGCTGGTTTTAATACTTCTGATGGTATAGTTCATAAGCTTATGTTTGCTAGGTTTTTATTATAGGGTCTTTATTGTAATTTGTTTGTTGCAGTTTTTGTCGGGTGGTTTTGCTTGCGGGTTAGGTTTCTTTTGGGTTGGAATGTTTGTGTTAGGGTTTTCAGGTATTTTGTGGTTACATTGGTATGCAGTTCGCTTTTAGGTGTGCTTGCTGGAGTTGATTTGTAGGTTTATTGCCTGTTTGACAACTTGTCTAGTTATTGTGGACATGTTTGTCTCCATATAGCTCGTGGGGTGTTTGGGTGCGCGCAGGTTCGGCACATTGGTTTCTCTTGGTTTGGGTTTGTTTTAGTAGTCAACTGATACACCTGTGCTTTTTGCCTTTTACTGTTTGTTTGGTTAATGATTGTCATTATGATTTGTTTATAGACGCATATATTACGTGTTTGGTAGATTGGTTTTGTTTTGTGTAGTTGATTATATTTGATGGTGGGATTGCATGGGTAGGAGGTTTTCAGGGTTTGTGTAGTCTATATGTTTGGATTTTGATGTGTTGTGCTTTGTGCTTGGCTTCCCAAATTGAGTAGGTTGTGGTTATGCATATTGGTGGCACTTGCTTATAAATTGTGTAC
Organism: Vickermania spadyakhi; assembly: GCA_030849815.1. Taxonomy (NCBI): domain Eukaryota; phylum Euglenozoa; class Kinetoplastea; order Trypanosomatida; family Trypanosomatidae; genus Vickermania; species Vickermania spadyakhi. The sequence continues at coordinate 7,677 of JASAOA010001256.1, read as the reverse complement.
TTGTAGGGTTTTCAGGTTTGCACCTTTGTAGGTTTGTTTATTTACGGTTGGTTTTTGACGGGTTTGTTTTGTTAAGGGCTGTTTACTTTTTGGATTTGGTATGGTTTACTCTTCTAGGTTTGTTGGCGGCTGTAGGCTTGGGGTTTGTAGTTGGGTTTGATTTGTGTGCAAGGGTTTTGTTGTGTATTCGTTTATTTAGCTGTGTGCCTTGCTTTGCTTGCGCGTTTATGGTTTACGTGTATTGACTGGGGTGTGTACACATGACCTGACATACTTGTTAGTTTCAGGTGGGTATTGTGTGTCTGAACTGCAGGTTTGAGGTACCTTAAGGGGTTGATATAATATAAGATTATTCGATATCTCCAGGATTTCCAGGTTCAGGTACGCGTGTTGTGTGTTTAGCGACGTATTTAGCATATTTTATATGGTAACTTGCAAGTATATACTACTAATTAATAGCTATCAGGTATAAGGGTTGGTTACCGGAGTGACTTGTGTTGGATTTGGGTAGGTAGTGCTGTTTTGAATTGTTGTTTTTCTTTTGTGGTTGATTGCAAAAGGGTTATCTGTTTGGTAGAAGCGTTTTATGTGTTGTGTAGTTTAAAAGTAGTTTTGTTGGAAGGCTTGCATGCTGTTGGATTCGGGGTTTGCACAGGTTTTAAGTTATGGTTTGCTATAGGTAAGTTGCGATATGTTTTGTTTGGGTGGATGCTATGGGTTGCAGGTGTGTTAGTGGTGTGTACTTTGGTTTGGTTTTGTTTCGGGTTTTAGGTTTGTAGTTGTGTATGTGTGTGTAGTTTTGATTTGATTGGCTTGGCTTGCTGGGATAGGTGAGGTGGTGGTTATTTGTGGCATGGTAAATTCAGATTATCTTGTAATTGGTTTGTGGATTGGTTGGTTGGTATTTGTAATTTGGGATTTTTGTAGATTGTTTTTGAGTAGGTTTGTGGTTTGAGGTTGTTCTTTGCGCGTTAGGTGAGTTTTGTGTGTGTTCGTTGCTGATGAGAGTTTGTGTGTGTTTAATTGTTGTACCTTGTAAAAGATTGTTAGATGTTTGTGTTTTAGTAGGATTTTATATTGTGATTATGTCTTGGATACTGATGTTGTTGTGTGTTGTTTACAGTATATTGCGGACGCACGGTTGTCTACGCACGGGGCACTATTCGACTTACTTGTTAAAGGTTATTTCGTGGGATTGTTTTAGATGTTTGTGGGTTGCTTTGAGTTGTTTTGCGATATTGATGCTGATAGCTGTGTTCTTTGCTTGGGTTTTATGATTGATGTATTGTATTGTTTGTACTTAGATTTGGTGCCGTTATCCGTTGCAGAAGGTGTCATTATGTGCCGGTGAACTTCTATTTGTAGTTGGGTTATTTGCAGGTATTGTTGTTTGCTTTTATATTCCTGTACACCGATTTTAGTTGGAGGCTACGTTACATCCAGGTTTTACTTTGTGTTCATAATGTAGTAGACTTGTTTTCTGCATAGTACACCATTGTTGTTTAATCCTTAAGTATGGAAGCAGAGCGTATTTTCTATTATCAGATTTATGATAGTTTGTAATAGTTCTTGATTTGGTGTTTTTTAGTTTATTACTTGTTTTTATGTAGTGTATATGTGTGGTTTTACTGGTTTCTAGGGTTTACTTGGTTATAATTGTTTTATATATACCGTGGGGTTTTATTTTATGATTTGTTTGTTTTGTACAGGGATTACATTGTCGTTTGTTACACATATTTATTTTGTTTGTTTGAGGTGTTTGGATTTGTTATTGCACGTTAGTACAGATAGGTGTTTATGATCATGTTATAGCTTGTAGGTTTGCTTTGTTGGGTATGTTGCAATTGTAGGTTATGTGGTGTATTGGTTTTAAGATCATGTATTGGTCACTTACAGTAATGACTTGTTTTAGGTTGTGTATTTATAATTTTCGGTTATGCTGCAAGATGTTAGGGTGCAGAGTTAAGATTAGAACACGTTGTAATAGTGTGGCTTTAACATTGATTATTTTTAGTGGTATTACTTAGATAGGTATAGATGTTTGCTAGTTTTGTAGACGCGGGGATTTGTATATTGTTTTGGTTTGCTATTGGAGGTTTGGTTGGCTACGCAAGTTATACTTTACTTTAGATTCATATTTACTTTAAATTTTAAACTTTACTGTGGTTTTCCTTGCGGTTTTACGTTCTGGATGTTGGTTTGATGTAATGTGTAATTGGTGTATGTGGTTGGTTTAAATTTGCTGTCTTTAGGACACGGTTGCATTTAGTTTGATTGGTTATAGCTAATTTGTTTGCAGATGGCTTGTATGTTCTGTACAAATATTTAGGTTAAAAGCTTTGTAAACAGGATTTGGGTTGTGCGTGTGTGTTTTGCAATTCGGCTTGATCTTTTGGATAAGTAGTTTGGGGTAGTTGCTTGGGTTTTAGTGCTACGGTTGCTTATCGATTTGTGGTATTTGTGTGTGGTACTTTATTAGAGTTGTTGGTTTGATGTTGCATTGGGTACTTGCGTGCAGTGTTGTATTTTTGATTAGATATGTGGGTTGGCGGTAATTTCTAGGTTTTAATAGTGGTGCAGGCTGTTATGCTTGCTGAGTTCGTAGGTTTGCTTTGCATGGATTTATTAACTTTAGTTGTAGGTTTAGTATTTACTTGTTTAGGACATGTAGGATTTTGGTTATTCGGTTTGTTATAAGTTTGTTTTATATGGGTTACTTGTAATTAGGGGCTTGCGCTGGGGGTTGCTTTGCTAGGGTAGGTTTTGATGTTGCTATTGTGAGATATTTGTTGCGGAAGATTGTAAAATGTTGTATGGGCGTTGATGCGTGTTGTGAGATTTGCACTGTGCTGGTTTCCTGACTTGTGGGTCCATAATTTACATTGCTTTCGTGTTACCTGTTAATATTTCGTAGGTTGTTAAGTTTATTACATGTTAGGATTTGCTTGTTGTTGGATAGCTTTTATGCTGGGTTTGTAATTTAAGATTTACCTATGTTGCTTGGTTGTAGTTGTTTGCTAGATCGTGGTGTATTTGGATTTGTTGCTTGGGTTTTGTTATATCTGTGTCAGGTAACTTTGTGGGTTTTTGGTGATGTGTGAGGTAGGTATTGTTTGTTTTAAGTTGAATATTACTGTTGTGGTGGGTTTTTGTTGGGAATTTATACGTTTGTGTTGTGTTTTATACGCAGAATATGTAGTTTGTTTAAGCGTGTAGGTTACAGGTTTTGTGTTGCATTTAAGTGGTGTAGGTTGTGTAGTTGTTGTATTGCTTTATATTAGTACGTTGTTATGTGTAGGTAGTGTGTGGTTTTAAAGGTAGTTTGGGATGTTATTTTGTGTGTTTGCGTCGAGGTTCAGTGTTCACCTAGGGTGATGTGCTTTATAATGGTTATTAGGTTTTTACTTTTCGGATGTTTTGTGTTTGTTTGCTGTCGTTTTTGAATTAGTTGTAGTACTTTCGCTTAAGCTTAGGTTTGCTTAGCCTCCTGATTTTGTTGTTTAATTTTGGTTAATAATTTTACTTTTTGCGTTGCTGATAGATTGTAATGGTTCCTTTGGGTTTGTGTAAGGTTGTATTATATGGAGGTAGTTTTGTTTGTGTTTGTTCGCTTTCATATGTATTGGATTTTAAGAATAGCTGAGGTTTTGTTGGGTTGTTTTGTATTTGTTTGTATTTGATTTACAAAGGATTTATTGTTTTCAAATCGGAGTTTGTGCGAGTTTTGCGGGCATATGTGGGTGCTGGGTGCTTTGAGGTAGATATGTTACAAACCTTCATGGTTTTGGTTTTGTCGTGTTCTACGTACGTGTTATGCTCCGTTGGATTGTTATTTGGTTTAGATTTTGGTTGGTTTTGCGGGTTGTTGGATTTTAAGTTGTTGTTGATTTTCTAAGTGTTTGGGTTGGGTGTGTTGCAGTTTTTGTTTTGGAGGTTTCGTGTGGGTCATAGTTTGTTTGTTGTTTTCATGGTGGATTTGGGCTTACCTGCAGGTTTCCGGTGGTGTTAAGGGTTGATATAATATAGTAGGGGTGTAGATTCTGCGGAATTTAGTGTATTTGGGTTGTTTGTATGATGTACTTGGGCTTACCTGCAGGTTTCGGATGTTGTTAAGGTTGATATAATTAGTATGGGTGTAGACTCTGCGGATTTTAGCGTATTTTGGTTGTTTACATGGGGGATTTGGCTTACCTGCAGGTTTCGGATACTGTTAAGGGTTGATATATTATAGTATGAGTGTAGATGCTGCAGGTTTTAGTGTATTTTGGTTGCTTTTGAATTTTGGGCTAACTTCGTGATTTTGCGTGGTTTTGGTCTGCGGGTTTTGCAGGTTGGATTAGGTATCGAGAAATTGATTTGCCTGTTTACTTGGGTTTTCGGGTTGGTATGTTGTTATATTTGCAAGGGTTTTTAGTTTACTTATATAGCTAAGGTTGTTTGCATATTTTGTGTTTTTGCGTTCGGCGAAGTTTGGGTGTTTTTGGGTTGTAGTTGAGTGTTGGGTTTTTGTACTTAGGTAGGTTCGTGGGATTAGTTGCTGCTTAGTGAACTGGGGACGGTGTTTATTTTGTGTTGATTTTAGTAAGGTTGTTGTTGAGGTTGGTATTTTGTTATTAAGTTGATACATACAGATTCATTTTGTTGGTAAACTTGTTTATTATGGGTGGGTTTGGTTAGGTTAACTTGCAGATTTGTATGTTTATAAGTTTGTGTTGTGTGCTTAATACATAGATGGGATATGAGCTGACATAACTTTAACCTGAGTGTAGTCCGGGTAGACCTACTTTTATTTTGTTTATTGCTATTATTTTGGTATGGATTGGTGGTATGTCTGTGGGTTTGCAAATTTGGTAGCATGTGTTGTGATTGGTGGTTTGCAAGTTGTTATTATAGTTGTGCTGCTGTCTTAGATTTAGTATAAGCTTTAGATGTTGGCGTGACATTTTAATTTGTTATGTTGTTTTTGCTTTGTTGGTATTAATGCTTAATTTATGTTCAGCCATTACTTTTATAGTTTATTAGCGTTTCGGACAGACTGCATACTTGTTTACGATTTTGTATATTGGAATACAAGGGTTTGGGGTTTTTACCGGATATATTAATTTATAGTGTTTATAGATGTACACAGTTTGTTGTGTTTTAGTTTGCTTCGCTTTGTAAATTCGTTGTACACTAGTTACAGTTTTAGTAGTTTGCTATAGTTATAGGTTGCTTAACAGTTATTGCATGGTAGGGATGTGGTAGGTTATGTATGGTAGTGGTATATGTTTAATTAATGTAACATAGGTTTGTAGATATTGTGTTTTGATGTTGCGATTTATATAGTTTAGTTTGTTACTCGTGTTAGGTTGTTGATTGTTTTGGGTTTTCGAGTTTGTAGGTGCATGGGATAAGTTCCCTATTGTATTATTTGGGTTTAGGGTTTTGGTAGTTGTAGTTTTATATTCGAGTTGTGTAGTTGCCGTTGGAAGTGGATTTGCAGGCAAGCTACTTTGCAGGGACTTTGTGCATTTGTTTTACGTTTGTTAAGGTAGAGGGGTATGCATGCGTAAATTGGTTTGATTTGTGTTATTTTATAGTACACCACAATACATTGGGGTAGTTGCCACTGTGAGGTTGGGATTGGTTTAGTTTGCGTGGTTGGTTGGGTGATTTATGTAGATTAGGTTGTTTAAAGTCATTGCTGTAGTCTAGTGTTTTTGTTGGGGTATGTGGTTAGTTTAGGACTTGCAGGTAGTTTGTGTTGTACATGTAAGTTTTCGTGGCTTGATTTGCGAACAGGAGGTTTGTGGTTTTGATAGCTTAGGTTTTAGTTTTTGTTTCTGTAATCCTGTTAGCTGAGTTTGGGTTTGTATTCAGTTAATTCCACGGTTACACGCAGGTTTCTGTAACTTGAGTTATAAATGTATTAAGCTACAACTTAAATTTCTGATTGTAGATTTTTGGGATTCTATTTATTGTTGGGTTATACCATGCTTATAATTGCTGATTTTCGACTAACACTTCTATCGCGTTGGATTTTGTTTGATTTATTTACTTGTAGTTTTAGCTTGTGCTATAGATTATTTTGGTATTATGTATCTAAGGTTTTGTGTTTAGCGGATTTGTATAAGTTGTTTTATAGGTTGTTGTTCCGGGTTTGTTAGGTTGCTGTACGTAGGATGTTCATTTATCTGTGGGTATTTGTTTAGATTGCTATACTTTTAAAATGATTTTATTTAAGCGTTTTGTTTGTGGATTGGTTATATTTGTTGTATACTATTTAATTTGATTGTGTAATGTGGGTTTTGTCGTTTTGTTTCCGTTATTGATATTGTATTTGTAGGGTTTGTTTTAGCTTTGGGTTTTGTATATTGCATATGTTTTGAATTTATTTTAGTGTAATGTTTGATTTTTCCTTAGGATATTGTTTGCTTGTATGTTTGGGGACCTGATAGGCTTGGGAGTGCGTTGTGCGATATTTATTAGTGTATATTTATTTTATTGTAATACTGTAAGACTTACGTTTGTTTAGTTATTACTTAGTTGGAATGTTAATGTAGACTTTAATTGTTTTGTTAGATTTGCATCGTGTTTGTTGGGTTATGTGTATAGTTCTATGCAGGTTTGTAGTTTATACTTGTGTTGATTAGGAGTTGTTTTAATGTTATGTTGGGCCGTAGATTGGTGTGGGTGTTCCTTAGATTTGGTAATTAGGTATTGTATACTTTGTGATTTAAATGCTAATTGTAAGGGTGTTGTTGGCGCTATTTTGGTGTAATTATGTATTTGTTTATTCGGGTAGTTTTCCTGTTTGGGTTTATGTTGTACTGCAGCGTTGAAATTTAGATTTTTACTTTGGGCTGGTTTTGGTTACTTGAGTTGTTAAGTTTATTATGAAGACTTAGTTTACTGCTAGTTTGGCATATGATTAGGTGTATTTATGTTGCGAATGGTAATAGTAAAGGTTATATAAAATGTGGTTTTGTATTATTACGTTTTGATAAGTTTGTGTTATGTGGGTTAGGTTGTTGCTACTTGTTATAGATATGGATGTGTTCGTGTGTTATTTTGTGATCGATTTGATTTTTCACCTTTACATGTCTGTGTTTGTGTGGGTTAATTTGGTTTGATTGTGCTGTGGTATTGTTGTATTTCTAACGGGTTTTGAGTTTAGTTTTGGTGTGGTGGTTACAGTTAGTATCTGTGTTTGCGTGGGTTGTGAGATTTTGGTAGTTTCGTTGTTTATTAAAACTACATAGATTGCTGTTTTTGGCTTGATCGTTAGGTTTTATGGTATTTGAGTTCGTAGTGTTGTTTAGATTACTTGGGACTAGGGTTGGAGTATTTGTTATATGGTTAGTTTTGGGTTCCTGGTTTTCTTTTTAGGGTTTTGTTTCCGTTTGTTGACCGGTGTTTCCTTAGGCGGATTCAAGGTTTTTGGGTTGTTACAATTTATTGTTTATTTACATAAGTTTTGTTGTTGGTTCCTTGGCTGGATTTAAGTTGGAAGTGTGTGTTTCCCGGACGTTTTGTAGTACGAGGTTTGTTGGGATCTTGATAGGTTTTGTTTTGTGTTGTGACAGTTGTGACTTTGTTAGTACTGTTGGGGTATTTAAGTTTATGTACGGGGTTATAATTGGTGTTGGAGGGGGTGTCCATTAACTTGGTTTTGTATAGGTTTAATTTTGGGTTTGG
>JASAOA010001255.1:0-14825 GCA_030849815.1 Vickermania spadyakhi | reverse complement strand
GTTTTAATTTGGTATTGTGAGTTAAGGTTTTAAGTTGTTTCGTTTTAGTTGGTGGGTTTTGCATGGTGTTCTTACTTCTTAGGTTGCTGTCAGGGTTTCGTTGTTTTCGAGTTTTTTGGTTTGTGGCTTAAACTATTAAATTGGTTTTTAGTTTGTATTATTAACGGTTGCTGGTTTGTTAATTTATAGTGTAGTTTGTTTAGTTGGATTGTAATAGTAATGATAATATTTTTGTGGTATTGTGTTATTACTTTTCGAGTTATATGTGAGTTGTTATTTTGGGTTTGTGTTTATGATGTTGTTCTTTTCGTGATTTTAGTGTTGTATAGGTGTTTTTGCTTGTTTCCTATTTGGAGATGTATGTCAGTTTTAGGTTTGTTTGTTTGCGCTCTTTCCTAAGGTTTAGCTGATTTATGTTGTTTGGTAGTTGGTGATATATGTTTTGTTTTAGGGTTGCTGTATTAGTTTTTAGAAGGGTGTTAATGTAGGGTTGTTTACGTGCAGGTTTGTGTTGTAGTTGTGTTTGACGGGGTTTGTATTTACATTTCGATTTTCGAATTTGTGTTTAATGCGTTTTTCAGGTTGTACTTGCACCTGGCACTTGGTTTGCGGCAGGTTTTGTTTTGTGGATTTAGTTGTTTAGGTTTAGGTGTTTGGTGTTAATGCCAGGTTTTGTGTTTTGTAGGTTTATGGTACATATTTTACAGTACTTGTTTGTGGTTATAGTTTTCAAAAGTTTGTGTTGGATTGGTATTTTGGGTTATAGTAGTTATAGTTGTATTTTAGTATTTTATTGTGGTATATTTAAGGTTTTCGTTGTTGGTTTCTTTGTAGTTGGGTTTTAGCTTGGTTGTTTGGTTTTTGTTTATTTGTAAGGTGTTTTGTTTTTGTTGTTTGTGTACACTGTAGGTGTAATTGTATTTGTTGTATATTTTGTTCGAGGTTTGGGTTTATAGTTGTGTGTTTTTATTGTTCATGATTTTAGGTTGATTGCTTTCCATGTTTTTGTTTATATTCTTATAAGGTGTAAATACTTGCGGGGTATATGGTTGAATGGCTAGTTGGGCATGTTGCTGTAATCATTAGGTTTGGTTGTTTTGGATTTGCATGGATTTTGTTTCGTTATGTTTGTTTAATGCATGTGTTGGGGTTTCTGCTGGGATAGGCATGTTGTAGACACGTATATTAGTGTTTGTTACCATATTTTGTAGAATTTGCGTGATTGGTGGTTTTGGGTTGACTCGAACTTGGGTCTACGGCCACGTGTCGCAAGGTGTTTGCATTTCGTTTACTTGCGTTTTGATTTACTTACAGGTGGACATTAGTTCTGTTTTGTGGGTGTTTTCAAGTGTTAGTTGTTGTGGAGACTGTGTTTTGTGTGTATATTGTGATGATTGTGTAAACTTGTAATAATATATTCGTAGTAGTGTAAGTTTTGGTGGTTATTACTTGTTGTTGCAGTTAGTTGGATTTTGATGGTTTATTTAACCTACTTGTATATGTGTTGTTTTGTTTCTTTCGTTTGGGTTTGTGTTTTAATGTGTAAGGCTTTATACCGGGTTGAGGTGTTGGTTAAGATGTTCGTGGGTTGTCGTATAAATTGGTAGCTTAGTTCGACAGATATGCTTTGTATTTGGTGTTGTTCGGTTATGTGTCGTATTCTATAGATAGCTTGTTTTCCTTTTCATATTATTGATACTTACCGATGGGCATGGTTTAGTTTAATGTTGTTGTATTAAATTGTGTTTACGTTTGCTTTTATGTTTTGTTGGGATTGTTAGTTTTTGTTGTGTTTACGTTAGGTTTTATGGGTTTCTGGTAAATTTTACTAAATGAGCTTTGGGTGGATTTGGATTTGGATTTGCATTAGTTGCGCGGATTGTTGTATTAGTTTTATTTTAATGCTTTAGTTAAGAGGTTTTGCGGTAAGTTTGGGGTATGTTTGCAAGATTGGATTTGTAGATAGTTATTTTGTAGTGTTGTGATTACTTGTAGAGGTTAGGTTCCTAGGTTTGGTTTTTACGTGGATGTAGTTAGGTCCTTACTGTTGCTTCTTTCTGGATTACCTGGTAGGTTTTGCACTTTATTTGCTTGTGATGTCTGTTGTTTACAGTTGTTGTGGTGTTTCGGTTGATTTGTGATGTATATATGTTGGTTGTATTTCCCTTGTGGTAGTTTACATGTAGTCGCAAGACTTGCTATGTTGTTTGATATTTAGATTGTTTTGTTTTGTTTCTTTGTGATTTGCGTGTTGCAGGTCTTGTATATTTGGTGTGCTTCTTAATTTTGCTTCGTTGGGCATTTTGTGTACTTTGCTATTTATTTGGTTGCTTTGGGATTGTATTTTGCATCGTTTTAATTTACTAAATGGTAGTTCGCGTTTATTATAGCGCTATAATTTACCTGAGGTTGGGCTTGCATTTTGTGCCTGTATTTTACTTTATTTAGTACTTTTGCTTTGATTTACATTTTAGGGAACGTGTTAATCATGGTGTTTGGGTTGGCGAGGGTTGTTACGTTATGAATGCTTTGTTTGTTTGTTTGGTTTATTTAGTGTATAGTTGCCGGTTAAACTTGATTTTCGTTAACGATTGTACTTATAGATGCTGGTAGGTTGTTATACAATTGTGGGTACAGCGAATTGGTATTGACTGCTCGTGATTTATAAGTTCTGGGGTGGTAGCGTGTAGGATTCTGTGGTGTGTGTAGAAACAATATGTGACTTTTCGCTTGGTTATTCCGGAGACTTGGGTTGTTGGGTATACTGTTATATGATTTTAGTTTTGTTTCCTTGTTACAATGATTGTTTCTCTAATTGCCGCCTTTTTGGATATTGCTTTGCTAGGGATTTACCCTGCAAGGTTCTATTTTGTTTGACTTTTTGTGGTGTTTAGGTTAGTAGTTTGCAGGTTTTGGGTTTGAACTGCGAGGTTTCCTGTTCGTGGAGGGTTGATATAATATACAGTACTGTTATACTAGCATTAGTAGCTTGTGTGGGGGGTTTGGGCGATTTCTTTATAATTAGATACTAAATTAGGGTGCATGCTGGTGGTGACGTGGGTTTTGGCTTTTGTATAGGATGCACGTTTAAGGTTGTTAGAGGCGTTGGTATTTTGCAGACAGGACCTTTGTGACGGATACTTTACATAAGTTTTGGTAGTTTGTTACGTTAGGGGTGGTTGGGCTATGTGTTTCGTTTACGCAGAGTGGAGTGCTGAGGTTTGCTGGTGGGTCTGGCGTTCCACTTATTTAGTTGGTTTGCCGGGGTTGCAACTGGATTGCGTGAGCTGTAGAGTTTGCCTTTACTTACGGTTCAGACGTGTTTGATAGCTGTTTCTTGTATAAGTAGCTACATTGCTTGGGAGTGGTTGTTTACTTCAGTTTTTACTACGTGGAATGTCTGTTAGGTGTAAGGTTGTGTATTGTCTTCTAGTTTATAAATCAGAGAAAGTTTGCTTTTCCAATCTGTAAAGTATTACAATGTTTTGGATTATTTTACGTGTCTCAGCGTTGCTTTGGTATGTGTTATAGTATACGGACGAAATTTGCTACTTTCAGACAGAGGAGTTGACTTGTTTGATAGGATTTATTATATGATATTTGGGGGTGTGCGTGCTAGAACCAAGGGTTTAAGGTTGTACTTTATTTTGTTGTTTTAACGTACATTTATGTTTGTTGAAAGATTGTTACCGTTTGGGTTGTTGTATGGTGTTATATTGGTGATTTTGGTGTTCGGGTATGTTGATTGTCTTAAGGGTTGGTTTGTGGTATAAGTTATGTATCGTTGGTTTAATAGGTTTATATTATAAGTTTCTTACTTGTTGTTTGTTGTGGTGCGCGTTTGTTTCTAGTAGTTTTGTGTGGTAGGTGGGGTATGAGTGTTGCTTTTTATTAAGCCTACTTTACAGGTTAAATACTAGGCAAAGTTTGCGCAGATTTGGAGTTTTCGGATGGAGTTAGTTGGTATACGGGTGGGCTGGGCTGGTTATTGAGGTACTTTTACTTTGCTTGTTTACAGGGTTTAATGTATTTGATACATTGTTATTTATGTTACTTGTCGGTAGGCTCGATATGCTTACTACTAGTAGGTTGTGTTGTTTGTTAGTTTTGTATATAGTCGGAGGGTCTGCGTTTGTTTGGTTTGTTTTTATGTGGAATTGGTTTTATGTTTGTGATATATTCGGCGAATTTACTATAACTTTATGGGTGCGTGTAGGTGTGGTTTTAATGTTTACTTACTAGATACATTCTTAAGCATTCGGTGTTTTGTATACGTGTGGGGTTGCTTAGAGCGCCTTTTTTACACTCAATTTTACATTTATGTTGTTTTGTCTTTTAATTGTTTAGTTTTGTGGTGGATTTAGTGGTTTGGTTTTGGTTTAAATATTGTTTGATGCTTGTATTCTGTTATATATTGTTGTATAGTAGGGTATGGATTTGATTACGGTTGGTGTTTTTGTACGTGTAATGCTGTTGTTTTATGTATGAGCTTAGTTATTTGTTTTTAAGGTTTGTTAGTTGGGGTTTGTATGGGTATTCTTTTATTATATTTGTTGTGTTTTGACTTGGTGTTTTGTAGGTTTAGTGTACGTATGGGTTGCACTGCAGGTTTAGTTGTTTTTTGATTTGAGTGTATCTATTTTGGGGTGTTTTCTTTACGTGGTTTCTGGGGTTGGTGCATGGGCATTTATGTGTTTTTGTTTACCTTGGGTTTTGCTAATGATGTATTGACTATTTAAATTGTTTTGTTTATGCATAGTACTTTTGTCTGTTTTAGTGTGTATTTAAAGGTATTAGTTTATGATTGTTGTGATTGTGTTGTTTTGCAGATCTTTGTAGTTTGATGGTTGCACGTTTTGAGGGTTTACGCTGTACTTGGGCAGGAGTGTTACTTTTTATTAGTGGTAGTATGCTGTTTTTATTTAATTGTAAGTTGGTTATTTGTTTTGGTTTGTTGAGCGTTCGTGGTTGAAGGTAACGTGTACTTTTTGTATATTGTGTGGATGGGATTGATTGAATGATTGTGTGGCGGTATATTGGCCTTGGATAGATTTGTTTTTTGTGCTTGTAAGTTGTTATTTTGATAGGCTTATGTTTTCTGTTAGGGTGTTGGTTTCTTTGGGTAGCTTTAACTACAGTTTACTATTATTCAGATTCAACAGGATTGTGTCTTGGTTTGAGTTGTTTTTAGATTTGCGAGGATTAGGTTTAGATGGGTAGATGTGTGTGAGCGGATTTTTGTTTTTTTGTTGTGCGTGAGCTTGAACCTATGTGGATTGTTGGTGACTTGCGGCCTTTTAGTTTGCGGTTTAATAGTTTATTGTTATTTCGCGATTTGCTAACTTCTTTTTAGGTTGATGCATACATTTAATTTGTTTGTGGGTGTATTTTGAGTTGATGGTTACAGTGGTTTATGCGGGTTTTTATTTTTAATGCTTGTTAGTAGACGATTCTATTTTATGGTTAGGGTTTTATAGAGTTGTTCACTTTTTGTTTTGCTTGTTGATATGGGTGGGTTCCAACTTGTTAGTTTTATAGGTTTAGGCGTAGTTTGCTTTGTATTTGATGGAGGATTTATACTTTGCAGGATGGACTTAATTTGGTTGCATTTTAAGTTTGCTTGTTTTAAATTGTTGCTGTTAGTTTGTGTGTATTGTTAGTATACTGCCATAAGGGTGTTGTTTTTGTTCGAATAGGTTAGTTGCAAATTTATTTATTTACGTTTGTAGTTGTTTTAGTTGTTTTAGTACTTATGATGTGAATTGTTTCATTGGATTGGAATGGTGTTTATGTAATGTTGGTACGTTACTTTCGTATTAAATGGTTTTGTAGGGTTTCCAATATGCTGTTATAGGTGGTTGTGAGCTTCTTTGCGCGGAGTTTTGATGTTGGACTTAATTTGGTATAGGTTTATACTTATAGTATCTATGTTTAAACATTTTGCACTAGGTTCGATTTGTTTTGTTGTTTTTGTATAAATGCTTCCAGTTTCCTGTAAATATGTTTATAAGTTTTAAGTCCTGCGTTTTGTTTCTACTTAACGTGATTTTATTTTATGTTTGTAATACCAATGGTCTTTTGGATTTTTGTTGATGTTATTACTTTATTTTAATAGTGTGTGATAGTTGATTTAGTAGGTGTACGTATGCTTTATATTTTGTGTTTTCTTGCAGGTTAATTTTATTGCTTGTGGGGTTTGTTAGTTAGCTACGTTTTGTGAGTTTGTTTTGGTTACTTTTTACTGGCGTTATATGTTTAGATTGGTGTTACTTACTTACCGATGATGAGTTTATTATGTGGACTTAGGTTTTCCGAACTAGTATATTGTTGGTTGTACTTGTGGGTGCTAGAGGTTAGGTTTTAAATAAGAGTTTTCCGTGCTTTATTGTTGTTTTAATTGGAATTTTTGGTTTGCATGTTCCTAGTAGGCTGTGATTTTACAGTGGTGGCATAAATATTCTATAGAGTTGGTGTTTATTGATTTGCGAATTTGGGTGTGCTTCTTTTGGGGATTGCCTTTTGTGTACATAGGTACATGTGGTTTGTTTTTAGTTGCTGTTTTGGAGCCCAGATTCTAGCTTTTTGGTTGCAATTTGGCCAAACTACGGTATTTTCGTGTGGTGTAGGGTTGATATAATATAGCATGTTTTGGGTTTGGTATACCTGTCTGGATATTGTAATATAGGGCGTATTGTCAGGATATATAGGCTGTGAACATGCAATTTTAGCCTTTTTTCGGTAATTTGGTTTACAGGGGTGGGAGTTTTGGGTTTAGGTAGGCTACGGTACTTGCGGTCGGTTTTGAAGATTTGTACTTGCAGGTTGCGTGGGTTATGTAGTAGGTGTATTCCTCGTGTTGGAGATTTGAATATATTTGTTGTTGGGTTTTGGTTGCAAGTTTGGTAGGGTTTTTACAGGTATGTTGGTTGTACTTTCTGTAAGTTGTATTTGCTGATACAGGAGGACTTGGATGCACAGTTATTAGTTGTATGTGGAGTGTTGTTGGTTGTGTTTTGCGTTAGTTTTGAGGGCTTTCGTACTTGTTATTTCTGGATATTTTGTGTTAGGTAGATTGTTTGGGGTAATTGTATGTAGAGGTTTTAATATTTACATGTAAGGGTGTTGTTTTGTTTTGGAGGTTGTTGGGTAAATTGTTATAGAGTTCCCGGTTTTTATAGTTAAATGATTGTATATGGGTGATTTGTGGTTGTTTCTATAAGATGCGTCGTTATTTTGCATTAATGTAATAATTTTTACTGGTATGGTTTAGAGCGTTATTACTTGTATTTACATTTACAGTTTATAGGTTTAGGTTCGTGTAGGTTTTTGGTAGGTTGTTGTGTAAGTGTTAAATTTTGGGGGATAGCGTAGATTGCTTTGGATTTGGAATAACATAAGTACTGGGGTGTGATTTTACTTATATGGTTATTATTGCTTGGATTTGGAATGTTTTGTTTGTTTGTAGTTGCGAATATGGATGTTGTTTATATATTGAGTTTATTTGGTGTTTGGTTTGGTGTTATTATGTAAACTTTGTATTTAGTGCTTTATACGTTAGGGTTTATGTTTAGTTTTGTTGTTTAACTTGTTTGCTTTTGTGTTAATCTTGTAGATACTTTGAGGTTGGATATTGTTTATCGGAGTTCCACGTGTTTGTTTTGTTTAAGGAGTTTCATGTAGATTTGATATTGCTACATTATTTAATGTGTAGGGTTAGATTGTGTTGATCTAGGGATGTTGCTTAGTTTATAATGTTTTATTAGGCGTTTTGCGTAGGGCGTGTAGTTTTGGTTGGTTGGTGTGGTTTTTTGTGGTGTATTATGAGTCTATGTGTTAAGTTGTAGTATGTGTTTTTGTTTATTGTGTAGTTTTATAGTATTTAGGTATAGATTATTGTATATAGTTTGTTTTGTGTTTGTTGTTTTTGAGTTTGGTATGGTGTAGTTGTTAAATTGTGTAAACTATGTAGTTAGGTTAGTAGGTTTATAATTGGGGTTTGTATTTAGGTGTTGGTTGTGGGGATGGAAAGTTGCTTTATTTAGAGAGTTTCGGAAGTTTGTTGCTTTTATAGTTTATTTTGAGGTGGTTGGGTAGATTTTGTATAGTTATATAGGTTTGGGTTTGTTTGCAGATTTTGTGAATGTGTTTTGGCGCCGTACAGGGGTTGTTTGTTATGTTGTTTATAGCAGACTTTTCATTAAAGTGGATTATGTAGTCGGATCCCTTGCAACTTTTGCAGTTGGTTATTATTTACTTGAAGTTGTCAACATTCATGAACTAGATGGTTATTTGCTTTACATTGGGAAATGTGTTGCGAAGTTTGTTGTAGGGGTGGGTATTTTGGCAGTTTAATTTGTTATTTTGTAGATTATTTTACAGGTTTTGTGTTAAATGTTTGTTTACTTGTTTGTTTGCTTAGGTACGTTGTTTAGTATTGCGTGAATTGTTTGTGTTAACAGCTTTTTAACTTTCGTATACAGTGCTTTCGTATTAGTATTTAGTGCTTAATGTTGTATTTGTGTTATTTACTTGTTAATTGTTTTAGTTTTAGAGGGGTGGCGATTGTAATTGTTTGTTGGTACATGTGATGGTGGTTGAGCTTGTGGTTGTAGCATATACTTGATGTAATAATGATTTAGTTTGCGTATTCGTTGTTCAGAATTATTACTTGGTTTGTATATTGTATTGTATTTGATGTTTGTAGGTTCCTAGTAGTGCGTGTAGGGTTATGTACTTTATGTTGTGTTTTGCTTACAGATTGTGTTACACAGTGGTGGGTTTGGGTTTTCGGGGTTTGTTATTTGCAGTGTGTTTGTATTCTGTGGGTTGGGAATTATGTTGCAGTTTTATGAGGAATGAGGATCTTGGTTTACCAGGATTATGATTTAATTTCGATTGGTAGGTTTGTTTGTTGCAGGCTGTTGCATAGGTTAAGCATTGCATGTTTTTGTTAGGTTTGGGTTTTGTAGGTAGGGGTAGGATAACGCTTATACTTCGTTTTTAATTTGTTATGATTGGTTTATACTTTGGTTGGTTTTTTAGTTACCCTTTGCTTTGAAGTTGTTGTAACCGTATTTTGTTGAGACCTCTTAAATTCTTACAGGTTACGGTTTAGTCGGTTATTGGTTACATGGTGTTTAATGTAGATTTAGGTACGCCAAACTTATATTTGGTTTTCTGTAGGTTTTGCCGTAACTTCGGGTTTTGGGGTTTGCTTTTGCGGCGTTTTTATTTTGGGTGGTTAGGGGTTTGGTTGTTGATTTGTTTTTAGTTGCAGTTGTGTGGGCAAGTTTGTTTTGGCATCCTTCGTTCTAGTTTTATGTTATGGGTTAGTACTTGTGTTGGGGTAGGGTTTGGGTGTGATTTTATTGCGATTGGCTGGTGTTTATGGGCTTTTAAAGGATTTTATACGAATAGTTGTAGTTTTGTGGGTTTAATATACTTTGTGTATTTGTTTTATTAGCTAGGTTTATTTTGTAGTTAGGATTTGTGGTTTTGTAAATATGTATTACATGCTAACAGTCTACGAAATTGTTGCTTGCGCTTGTATTTGGTTGATTAGGGTCTTTTTGGTTATGTAGTAGGTTTGATGTTTATTGTGTTTATTTTCTTGCTAGAGGTGCAATGTGTTGGGTGTGGAATGTTGGGTACTAGCGTGTAATTTCTGTGTTATTCATTTTATAAGTGGTTTTTTGTTGGGTTTAAGTTCGAGGAGGTTACTGTTTAATTGATATGTATACTTTGAACTTTTATGGTTTGGTTTAGATTTGGGTTGTATGTAGTTACTGTTTGAGTCTTGTTTGCTTTGCGGGTTGTAAGGTTCCAGGTTTGTATTTTACTTTTGTTTGCAGGTATGGTTAGACTTTCTATTTGTTTATTTGGTGTTTAGAGTTGCTATTTTATTTCTTTGAGTTTGGGTTTGTTGTAGTTGTTGTTTATTATTGTTTTAGCCCATGTTACTTGTTAATTATTGTGGTTATTCAGTGATTTATTTCCCGTGGTTTTAGTCGCAGCGGTTTGTTTTAAGTTTTGGGTGTGGGAGCATGGTGGTCGTTACTTGTAGATGTTGTTAAATGCGGTGGGATGAGAGGTTGGTTGCTAGGGTTTGTTTGTGTTTTAAATCGGTTGTGGATTTGACTTTTGCGGGAGAGTTGGATGTTTTAACTGTAGGATGAGTACCTATTATTTCGCGTGCGTGTATGTGTCGTGAGTTGTTAACCACTTTGGTTGTTTGTGTGGGTTGTTTGCAGCCAGGTGCAGTTTGGGATGTTAGGGTTTCCGGGCGGTGTATTACTTGTTAAATATAGTAAATTAGCATGCCACCTGCAGTTTCATTGGTATCTGAGGGGTTGATATAATATACTAGGTTTTTGATAGTAGGGTATGTTGGGTTTATAGTTGGTACTTTAGAGAACCGTGGACTTTGGGGTTTGCTGTATAGTAGGGGTGGGTTTGTTTGCAGGTTGTGGGTTTTTGTATGGGTTTTGTAGTTGCTTAAGTTTTTGAAATTATCGTACTTTGGAGACTTTTAGGTTTAAGATTTGCTTTTGCTTTCGTGGTATTAGGGGTTGGTTGCTGTGTGGTTTGTGGGGTTTGTTTTACGCGTGTAGTGTTTGCAGGGACGTCATGTTTACGTGGTATAGATGCGTTGTTTTGTGTTTTGTTATATTGCTTGGTATGATATTATTAGTGGTTCGGGAGAGGCGTAGTTCTTATTTTTTAGTTTATGTACTTAGCAGATCTTGTAGTTTAAGAGTTTTGTGGGTTTGTATTGTGTTATATTGTTATGCATGAAGCAGTGGGTGTTGCATAACTTAACTTGTAAGTGGATTTAATTCGTTAATTTTCGTTACTTATGTTGGTGGTTTGTGGTGTAGGTTTCTACATTTGTGATTTGTATTTCCATGGAGGAGTTGCGAGGTGCTTGTGTTCTATGTGGGCTTTTACATGTAGGTTGGTGGGATCCTTATAGTTTAGGTTGTACTTTGGGTTGACTAGATTTGTGATATTCGCTATAACGACATGTTGTTTATATGCCAGTTTACATGTTTTCGGGGATTCAATATTTGATTACTGTTCATGCACTTTAGTTGTGTAGTTTACTGGTAATGTTGGGTATCCGTGTTGCTTGGGAATGTTTCAATATAAGCATAGTTTGGCTGCGTGAGCCCATTGCTTTGATTTGTAGGTTGCGCATGTAAGTTTACTACAGTTAACTACCACACATTTGGTTTTGTGGGTTTTTGTATAATGAAGGGTGCGTGTGCTGTGGGTTTTGATTTACGATGAGTTTGGGGTTTTTGTTTGGGTTTGGTTTTGTTTGTGATTACCATTGGTAATATAATGTTGTTGATGTAGGTTGGGTTATGTTGGTATAGGTTGTGTAGTGCTTGTGGTTTGCGCCTGCTACATGTTTGTGGAAATTGATTTATTTGTAGATCTGTAATTTAGTGGATATATTCTGGTTTTTGGGTTTGCTTGTGGTGGTTTTACTGTAGTATTTGTTAAGTGCAAGTTTAGTATTTGGAGTTTGTTAACTTGTAAAGTTGTTGGGTTTGTTAGGTTTTGCAAAGTTTGTACGTGATTTAGTTTTTAGCTTAATGTATAACTTATAATTATAGTTTGTGGTTTTGGGGTTGGGTTACGGTCTAGGTTTCTACGGGTGGTGATTTTAGCTTTACTTTATGCACTTGTGTTTTGCTTTAAGTCGTTTAGTTACTGGTTGTTATTATATTTAGTTTTAGGAGTACTTGGGTACCGAGTTGACTTTGTGTGGGTATTGCTGACGTTTACTTCGGTATTTTAGTTTGTTAGGGTTAGGCTTTTGGTTTTGGGTTTTGTTTTCTTGCGCTTCTTGGTGGTTAGTTGTGGGTTTTGAGATGTTTTTATTTGTGTTGTTTACTTTTGTAGGTAGGTTTAATATTGGAGTAGGTGTGTGTTTATTTTGTGTATGCTTAGTTTTTTTGGTTCGGTTTGATATGTGGGTGTGATTTATCAGATGTTTATATAAGGACTGTTTTGTAATGTTTATTGTTTGAAGTATGTATACGTTTGTAGGGGTTTTTATTTCGCGCAATGCCAAGTGTTAGGTGTAATATTTAGTTATAATTAAGTTTGATATTATATGTTATAATGTGGGGTTTGTATGTTCCATATTTGTTGGTTTGTAGTTGCTTATGTTAGAGGCAAGATGTTACTGTTTACTGACCGCTTTCTTTGAGTATTTTAATTGTGTGAGGAGTCGTGGTGTGGGCATGATTTCGGTTTTACTCGTTGTTTGTGTATACATTAAGTGTATTTTTAGCTTTCTGTGTGCTGTTTTTGTTTTAGCGATTTGCTTGTAGCTTTATATTTGTAGGTTTTAGTTTCTAAAGGGTTGTTGTTATGTTTTCGTTGATTATAGTAGTGATTAAATTTGTTAAACTGTGTGGGTTGGATTATTTGCGTTATGCGCTTAGTTTGTATAATAGTATTTACTACCATTGCAATTATTACTTTTTGATTACCGCGTAGTATTTTGCACTTTGAGGTGTTTCGTTATACGGTTTGTTTGTTGTTTCTGGCTAAAGCTTAGGGTTGTTGCTTACATTTTTAGTTGTGTATATTAGTTGATCGCCTAGGTTCGGTTTTCGATTTGGGAATCTTGGTAATCGGGGTGTTGTTTGTGATTTTCATTTGTTTTGTGGCTTTTACGTATGTGTTTGCGTTTCTGTTGACGCCTGATTCGCACTGCATAATATTGTTGTATATGTTTCACTTACGTACTTTGTTTGGAATGTTACAGTTGTTGTTTTGCGGTGGCTTTGCGGGTTTATTGAGTGGTGTACTTTTGTTTTCCATTTCTTGTTTGGGAGGTCGTTTGCATAAGTTCTAGGGTTGTTGTTTGCGTATATTTGCCTTTTGCCTGTGTAATTTTGCTTACTGTATTTGGTTTATATTACTTTATGTATTAGGGTAGACTTACGAGGTTTAGTTTCTAGTAGTTCGGTTTGGTTTTCGGTTGTTTGTATTGGATCATTTACATGCATGGGAAATTTCTAGGGTTAAATGAGTGTTAATAATGATTCAGCATGGGAGTTAGTTTGGTATTTACAGACTATACTTTTAAAGGTTTTGATGGTGGTTTATTAGTTTATTAGTTTATAACTATTGTAATATTATATAATTCTTCTTTATTGGTGGCTTTATTATTACTTTAGCGTATTTATGTAGATTTATAAGTTTGCTTGGTTTGTTTGTTTTTCTTTGCGTTTTGCTGTCTGTTACCAGTTGTTAGTGTGTATTTGTGATATAGTTTTGAGCCTGGATTTGTTAGTTATGTTTTGTTTGGGAGGGTTGTGCACAAGCGTGTGTTTGTGTTTAAGTAGTGGAAGGGTTGCTTTTGTTAGGCAGGTTTGTTTGTACGTTAAGTTGCTGATGTTTTACTTGCCATTTTGTGTGGGGTTACTACTTTATGCCTCTTTGGTTTGTGTTGATATTTCAGATTGCATGTGCGCAGATTTAGATTTTATGTTTGTGTGGATTACTATTGTTTCGTTGTACGAGTTTGGATGCATGGGTTTGTTTTTTGAGACAACTTTCGTGTTTCTTTTAGGGTTTGCACGTATAGGTTGGGAGTTAGGTGTATTTTAGTTTATGTAGGTTGTAAATTTGCAGTAAGTTACGGGTATACTTGGTTTGAGGAGGTTTTGTTCTTTGATTCTCATTTTTGATATACAGGGCACATACTATTACACTGTAAACTTTGCGCTGCTTTTGGGTTTTATACTAGGGTTGTAGTTGCGCGGGGTTGCTTTGGAGGGTTTGTTGCGAATATATTTTGGATTAAGGTTTAGATACTGGATGCTTTCCTAGGTAGGTTTAGTGTGTATATTTGGGTTTGGGTGTTTTTGGAGTTTGGGTGTTTTTGGGGTTTGCGGGTTTTGCATATGGTGTTTTAGGGGTGTTTCCTATGGTGACCTGCAGGTAACTGGCGTGCTGAGGGGTTGATATAATATAGGTTTCCTGCATGTAGACTGCTTTGTAGAGGGTATATTAGGGGAGATTTCGGTAGTTTTGGGGGATTTTCGCGTAGAATTGACATATTTATGACATTTTTCGTTTTTTGGGAGCCCTGTAGTGTGGTACTCGGGGGTTTTCGGACATTTGTATTTTCTTTGTAATTCGGGGATAGCTTTGGTGCTTAAGAATGGTGGTGTATTTTGCTGGTTATTTTGTTTGCTAGATTTATATGACTTAAATTTGTTATTTTTAGTGTTTGAATTTGGATAAATGGTTAGGTTTGATATTGATGATTTGAATTTGTATTACGGGAGGGTTGTTTAACTTTGATTTGTGTTGTGGATTTAGTTAAGATGGTGTTTTGGTTTATTGATTTAGGTGTGTTGTTTTGAGGCTGGTAGTTGGTACTTCCAATTTAACGTGTTTGTTGATGGTTTTATAGTTTCTTTTAGTTTTGGATTTAGGTTAAATAAGTTTTGTATTATGTGTAGAGTTTTCGGATTGCTGTAGTTTTGCGTTTTGACGGTTGTAGGTTGTATTTGCTTTCTAAATAGAATCGTTAGTTTGTTAGGGTAGGTTTAAATTTATTTGTGAAGTTTTGTGTTAGGGTGTATTTTAAGGTGTTTTAAGAGTGGGTAATTTGTATTGAAGAGATGCGGTTATGTTTGCGTATTTTAGATTGGAGGTTTTAATATCATTTGACTTTAAGGTTTTAATTTGGTATTGTGAGTTAAGGTTTTAAGTTGTTTCGTTTTAGTTGGTGGGTTTTGCATGGTGTTCTTACTTCTTAGGTTGCTGTCAGGGTTTCGTTGTTTTCGAGTTTT
>JASAOA010001254.1:0-14822 GCA_030849815.1 Vickermania spadyakhi | reverse complement strand
TGTAATAGACTGCTGTTAGTGTCGAGCTTTAAAGTTTCCTGGGATTTATTTGGATTTAGAGTGCGCCAGGTTACTTAGTTTATTTGTGGTGGGGATGTTATAATTTACGGATGGATGCGTTGTGGCCTCAAGGTTTCGTTAAGTGTTTCAGTGAATAGGTATTGATTTATAGTTGAGTAAATTCTAGGGGATTTTGTTGTTGTTTAGGTGTTTTTATCGTTGTGTTCATATAAGATTCCGTTTACTTTGCCTCGTAGGCTGTTGTTTTTGTGTTTTTGTATAGTGTTAATCTGTTTACTGTAATATTAATAGACCAAATTATGTTAGTGTTGTTATTACTTTATGAGGATGGTCTGTAGTTAAGGGTGTATGATTTGTGTTATAGTGAGTTGATTTCATGTGTGTTCGTTTGTGTGTATGGGTTGTTTATTCGTGGGACCTGCGTACAGTCTTCGGGATTCATTTTGTATAGATGTTTGCTTTTGGTTCCATTATTGAGGGTAGTCGTTCAGATGCTGGTTTTTGGTGTGCGACGGAGGTTGGTGTATTGTGTATATGGTATCCTTATTATAGGTATTTGTATATTTGCAATTTGTCGTGTTTTCGATGGTTTTACTTTATTTAAAGTTTAGGCTAACGTGATTGGTTTTTAGGCATGTTTGCTGAAGTTTGGGTGTAATATGGGTGTCTTTGTACATGATGGTTAGGTTGGCTTTTGACTATATATTTTGTGGGTTTGAGTATACATTACGAGAGTTTTTGGTTTTGGGGATGTTGGTATTGTGCTTGGGTTGTTGTATTTTAAAACAGTTAGGTCTATATTTACCTTTGTAGGAATAGGTTGCTTAATTGGATACTGGTTGTGAGTGCTGAACTTGTTTGATTGATAACATAGTTAGATT
Source organism: Vickermania spadyakhi (assembly GCA_030849815.1). Taxonomy (NCBI): domain Eukaryota; phylum Euglenozoa; class Kinetoplastea; order Trypanosomatida; family Trypanosomatidae; genus Vickermania; species Vickermania spadyakhi. The sequence goes on along the minus strand of JASAOA010001254.1, from coordinate 13,920 downwards.
ATTTGTTTACGTTACATTTTAAGTTACTTGCAGTTTGTTTGATTTTGGGTGGGTGTGCATGCGTGTAATGTTAGATGTTGTGTTTGTGTTGTGCTTGTATTCTTATTTCGCTGCATTTGTAGATTGTAATATTGCTTGTTAAATATTTAGATGATTTTGTTATTACTTACTATGTATGATGTGTTTTTGTAGTTTAGTTACATCTGTAGATGTTGGATATGCTTTGGTTTTGATGTTTTGTTTTTGGGTTGTGGTTTGGTTTTATGTTTGATACACATGACTGCAATACGTACATTAGGTTTAATTGTCTTTAACGTTTTTAGCTTTAAGTTTTAGCTTGTAGGTTTACATGTGGGTGGTTTATAGTTGTTTATTTGTTGTTTGTTTGTACGTGGGTTTTATAGTTCAGCTTTTTTGATTAGAGTGTGACTTCTGATTTTGGGTTTATTCATATTTTAGGATGTTATGTGGGTTTGTATGCTGTGTTTATTTGCCATTGGTGCAGGTTTATTTCTTGTGTTTATGGAGGTTGTTGTGAGCCTATATTTGGTATTGTAATTTTGTATTTTTAATCTGCAATGTGGTTTGTTTTATTTGGTGTGCTTTGAGTTGGTTAGTTTTGGTTATATATTTATTTTTGTGGTTTCTTTTGGGGTATTTGTATGCTTTTGAGATCCTCACCACCGGATAAGATTTTTGCTAGAAATGTGTTGCTCTATATATTTGATTTGGGGTGGGCGGTAGGTTTAGTTGTTTGATAGGTATTTATAGGTTTAGTTGCTAGGTAGTTGATTTGATGCGATGATATAGGTTGGTGTATAAGGCATTTGTGTACCGCAGTAATTACGTTCCTTGGAGTTTGGGCTTGTACAGGACTTTGTTTTGTTCGTTTTGTTTTGTATTTTGGGTACGCAGATTCGCTGTGTTTTGCGCCCAACTGCGGGAATTTTGCGCTGTGGAGGGTTGATATAATATAAGTTACCGGTGTTGTAGGCTTTAAATATAAGGTGTAGCGGCAAGTTTTGGCTTTTTAGTGTAGTTTTGTTGTGTTGAGGGAATTCCTGTGAGGTTATGTATTTTGTGGTGCTATTGTAGGTTAGATTTCTGTGTTTTAGGGTTTCTGTGGCAGTAAACTTCAGGTTTCCGCTGGTGTGGAGGGTTGATATAATATAGGAAGGTTCAGTTATAGAGGTACTTTGGGACGTTTGTGGGATATTTTAGGGATTTTTGAGATTTAAAGCCATTTGGTTACTTTGTGGGTTACAGGATTATTCTGTCAGGTTTTGTGGTTTAGTTTTGGGTTCCGGGGGTGTTAATTTGAGTATTCTACATTTCGGTAGGTCCTTAAATATTTTGGTTTAGGGTTTGTTTTGTGTTGTTTGTGGAAATCGCTGTGTTTGCGGGTGCTAGTTGGTTTACTTGTTAATAGTTGTATGCGTACACTCACTGTATTGCATAGAGGGTTTGTTTGGTGTGGGCTACGGGGATTGTGGGGTAGAGTTCTGGTTTAGTGTGGATTGACAGCTTGTTGCCTATAGGTTTAGGTATATACCGTATGTACCAGAAGTTTCGCTTGTGATTCGACTGTTTATGGTTACGTTTTGTTTATGCTTTTGGATTTGGTGGATATGGGCAATAGGTATGAGGTTTTACAAATAATATGGATATCATAATTTTAGGGTTTACATTATATTGATTGTGACTACCACTTAAGTTTGGGTAGTTGTTTTGCAGGATTTGTTGTTTAGGGATTGTGAAGCCTGCTTTTGCTATTTTGTTTGAAGTAGTGTTTCGTTGCGGTAGATTGGTTGTAATTTATACGGTAAATAACCGTTTCATAGTAGTTTACGACAGGGTTGGTAGTGACCTGGTAATTTTGCTGGGTAGGTATGGTTGTTATGTTTACTCGCAGGAATTTACTTGTTTTGGCTACTGTTGAACTTCCTTTAAATTTGTATACATGGGTAATTTATGACAGATGGTTAGTTGAAAGTCGCTTACCTTTGTATTTAATGTATGTTGTTTGTTTTGTTAGTGTACGCAGATTTTGCTAAGATGTTATAGTTGTATGTTGTGGTTTGGGCTTTTGTTTGTACATTAGTGTTATATGTGCAGTTGCAGGTGTAAACGCGGCGAGTTGCTGGGCTTGTTGTGGTTGCTTTGATTTTGATGTTTATGGCTTTACTAGTAAGTTGTTGTGGGTTGTTTGTTCCATAGACATAGTGCAGTTTATTTTAGGTGGGTGTTTAAATTTTATATACTTTTGCCAATCAGTAGCTTGATTTTATTTGGCTTGAGATAGACTTTACTAAGTTGGTTTTGTTTACTATTGCGTATTGGTTTTGCAGGGTTGTGTAGTTATATATCTAGTTAGCAAAACTTTGTTTTTTGGTAGGAGTGTGTTGGTTTTGTTTTGTTTTTTAGTTGTTATATTTGCGGCGTGGGATTCAACACTTTGGGATCCATGTTTTTGGCCGGTCGGGTTTTATTAGTTTACGTATTTTAAGTTTGCGTAGTTTATTGTTGCAAACATGGGATTTTGCCGGCATAGTTATTGTTTTTGCTTCGGATTAGTTTGTGGAGAGTTGTGATTGAAGTAGTTCGTAGTCTGCAGATATTTGTGTCCCTGAGATGGTTGTGCGCTGGGAGGTTTAGGTTTTAAACGTATGCCTATAGAGATTGCGATTTTCTGGACGCTTGTGCGAGCTTGGTTGTGCGTTTGTTTTGAAGTTTTATGTTGTGATGTTCCGGGTTGCATGCTTGGGTGAGCCTAGGGGCATTAGTATAATGGGTACTTGTTTGCCTTTGGGAGGGGTTTTACTTGCATTCGTTTTGCGAGTACGTTGCATTTGTGTTTATAGCTGGTAATATTGTTTACGATTTATTTTGGTATTTGGATACTTCTGTGCAGTATGTTAGTTTTCCGATTTTGGTTTTGGTGGGTAGGTTGTGAGGTAGTCGTTTAGTACGTATTTTAGTATATGTTGGGGATGGTGTTTTTGTATTTTGTGGGTTTTAGTGGTTAGTTAAATGCATGGGGTACTTTGTGAGTTTAATGCTATTAAATTGTAGTTGCTTGGTGGGTTTGTTATTGGTTGGTTATGGGCTTGTTTGTTTTGGTGCCATATTTAGGCATGTGTATGTGGTTTAGCGTTTGGGTTCTGTTTTTGTATTTGCTTTTGGGGTGGCATCGGTTTTTGTTGTAGGTGTATGTTGGTTAGTTGGTTCGAGTTGCGCTATACAGTAACTTGTGTTTGATGATTGATAATTGTAGTGTATCTTTGGTTTTTATAGATTGAACTGTGATAAGTTGATTTGTTTAACTTTGTATTATGATAGGTGTTGTAATAGTATAGCTTTCTGTTTTGGTGTTTTTGTTATTACTTTTATTTATTGTATAGCAAATTAATGGTTAGGTTGTAGTGTGTGTGGTCCTATACTATGGATTATTTTGTTTTGTTGAGTATTTGTTTTTGTTGGCGGTTTGGGTTCCGTTTTAGAGTTCGTTGTTTTTTCACATAGTTGGTTTTGCTTGGTGAGATTTGTTTCCGATGATATTGTGTTTTTAAATTTGCAAAGTTTATGGTTTGACATGTTTGTTTGTTAGGTGTTTTGTTGATTTCTTTGATTTGTTATTTTGTAGGGCTAGAATTTTGAGACTGTTGGTTTTACATAAATTTGTTTACTTTCGGATTAGTTACATTTTGTGTTTTTTGATTTTTGGACAGTGTTTAGGGTTTTGTTTAGGGTTTTGGGTTGTGTCATATTGTGTACTTGGGGTTTGTTTGTTAGCGCATGGGTTTTAGGATGTAGATGTAATGTAATGTATTTGCCCTCTGTAGGTGTGATTTTAATGTGGTACATTTGCGTTTTCGTGGGTGGTTTTATTACAAGTGTGCGCCTGTAGGACTTGCGTTTAGCTATTGTGTGCCGTACTGTAGGTGTAGATTTGCTATTCTTTTTGTTTCCTTATTATAGTTCCATATGGGCGTACTTGGGGGGTTACTTGCTGCCATTAATATTGTGAGGTTGCTTGTTTGGAATTAGGTGTATCATAAATACGTTCATATTTAGGTTTACTGTTTATATAGGATTGATTTTGCAGAACTTGGGGATTTTGTTGACTGTTTTGGTATTGCTTGTAGGTTTGTGTTTGTTTGGGGTTTGATTTGCTATTTACTTCGGGTTTTTGTATAGGTTTATGGTTTACTTTTTGCTTTTGATTTGTTTACTATAGTATGCTTCGAGTTCGATGTTATGCACATTTTAGTAGTTGCTTAATGCTTGATTGATGCACCAGAATAGTAGGTTTTCTTTATGTGATTGTTTTGTGGGTTTGAGTTGTGTTTAATGTTGTGATTGACTTTGTTTTGTAACCGTAAGGGTATACTTTTAGTGTGGTTTTGCTGTTGAGATACATATTCGTGTGGGGTGTTTGAGGTCTGGGATGTTTTATTTGTGTATCGTATGGAATGCGTTTACGTCGACTTTGTAGTTATTTATTTTGACATTTTGAAATTTGATAGTTAGGTTGGGGTTTTGTATTTTGCTGTTTAAATTGTGCGTTGTTTTGGATTGTTGGGCTTTTTAAAGTTGGGTTGCGGTTACTAGTTGTGAATTGTTGTTTCAAGTTTTGCAGGTGGTACACTTAGACTTAGATTAGTATCTTTTAGCTGAGGTTTTGTTCGTTTAGGAGGGGGTTTAATGCTGTGTTTTTTGGCTGCTGGTAATTGTGGGCAGTTTTTGGAGTTGTTGTATGGGTGGTGACAACTGCCGGATTTCGCTGGTGTAGAGGGTTGATATAATATAGGAGATGGGTGTTTGTTTAAGTAGTGTATAAATGCCTTTTTCGGGGTTTTCAAGCTGGGTTTACAGTGTGGGCTGTATTGTAGGTTTGATACTGTATGTAATGATATATGCTGCATCGAGGTGTTAGTTTGGAGTCATGGATTTGCCTATTATTTGTTGCTAGATTTGGGCTTTTCCTGGGGTGGGTAGCCGTGTTTAGTTATGTAATTTAGCGCTAGTAGTATGGGCTTTTTATGGTAGTTAGTGTAGAATGTTTTAATTGCTTATAAGTTTGATTATTTTGGGTTTGGATAGGATGTGTTATTTTATATTTGGATTGATAAGTATTGTGGTAGTATTGTGTTGGTGGGTAATTTAAAACTGTACTGACAAAGGACATGTGATTAGTTTTGTTTGGGATGTGGCATGACGTGAATGTTATTTTTAAGTTTTATTGTTTGAGGTAGATTGTTTTGCATTAAATTAGGGGTTTTGGGTTAATACATAAAGTCGTTATTTGATACGATATAGATGGGTGTTTTGTTTTGTTTTAGTTTCAGATTGTTTTGTTGTGAGTTTCCTGTTTTCTGTGGGATTCTGTGCTTTTGCATAGGTAGCTAAGGGTGTTAGGTATATTTGGTTAAATTGATTTGCGTTGTGTCTGATATATGAGTTGTTGTGTAGAGTTGATGTGTTGGGTGCGTTTGCGTTGCTTGCATTGGTATTTTGTAGATGTGTGTTTCCCGATATTTGTGTATCGCATATGTACCTGGATGGTGGGTCTTTTGGGTATATAGGTTGTGATTGCTTGTATGTGCACTACCTTTCATAAGTTTACTTTCATGTTGTTTTAGATTTGGATTCGTTAGGGTATTGTTTGTAGGGTTGTTTTGGAGGTAGGTGTTTTTCGTTTGGGATATGTTGTAGCCTGTGTGGGTAGGTTAATGGTGCTTAGTTATTGGGTTGCGTTTGAGGTGTTTGCGAGGTGTTTGTTTTGTTTGCAAGGATTTATTTTTATTATGTAGGTATCGGTAGTGGGTACGTGTTCAATCGATTTATTTTATTAGTTTAAAGTTATATTGTAATAGTATTCGCGTTTTTGTATTGTATTGTTATTACTTGGTGATGGTATGATTTAAATGATTTGGGATTTGTTAGAGTTTATGTTTGGATTTGGTTTTGGCGGTTTAGTGGTGTTTGTTGTTTTAGGCATGTAGTTGTAACTGTTTGTGTAGGTGGTTATTTGTTATTTTGTTGTGTTGCGTTTGTAGGGTTTGGTATGATAGGCAGTTCTCAGGGAATCCTTTTACTTTAGTTTACAGTGAGGTTTTATTTTGCAGTTTGGGTTACTGTTAAAGGCTGCTAGGTTTCCAATGCATATTATGTTTAGTTTGTGTTTTTCTGTGGGGATGCTGCAAGTGTTTCGAGAACCGGGGAGTTTGGTGTTACAGTTATATTGGTTATGGGTTTTACGTAGGGTAATGATTTGGTCATAGTGTTTGTATTATGGATTATTATGTTGAGAGAGGTTTGGTTGGATAGGTGGTTTGTAGGTGTGTATAATTGTCCCAAATTATGATTTTGTTTATGTAGTTGTTTAGGCTTAGTTTTTTGATTGTGGGGTTTTAGAGTTTAGTTTTTGAGTTAGATTTGGTGCGTGTTGTGGTGTGGTAAGCTGCGTGGTTGGGAGGTTTGCTTGTGGGTTATGGTTTACAGTGTGCGTATAGTTGTTCCGAATTATGAGTTGTACTTATGATTTTTGTGGGATGCATTGTTGTGTTATATTATTATACGATTTGTTTTGTGTAGAGATGGGTTTGTATGCATATAGTTAGGATTTTGTTAGTTGCTTGCTAAACTGTGAGTTTCATTGCGGTTAATTGGTTTATTGTGTAATAGTATTTATTGTGTGTAGTTTTATTTTTTGGTTATTACTTGATTGTATTGATTGCTTTAAACATTAATGTAGAGATCTGTTAGTGAATTTGACTTGTTAGGCCTTGTAAATGTACGATGGATTGCTTTATGGTGCTTGATTGTTTATATTCTGTTTTGTTTTGTGTTAGTAATTTATTTTGTGTTTTGTATAGGTTTATTTTGTTGGTTAGTTTTGGTGGGCATGTTGGGTGTACATTTTCTTCTGATTTGTACTTGTAGGGGTTTCACTTTCTGGTTTTTTGGGGTGTTTTTGTGGGATACGTTTTGTGTGCCGGGTTTGGTATTTGTTTTCTATTGCAGATTCGTGGGTTTTTGAGTTTGATTTGTTTGATTTGGGGACTGGGTTTAAATATGTACGAATGAGGTTTGTGTGCAAGGTGTGAGTTTGTTTGTTTCATTTGGTTTGTGCATGCTAGGGGTTGTATGTTTTTGTTTTACATTTGTTAGGGTAGTTGTTTTTTGTGGATTGTTTTAGTTGTGTAGTTTTTCGTTTAATTTGTTGTATTTGTTGTTTTGGTGGGTTTGCTGAGTATACTTGTTGAGTTGTAGTTTTTAGTTTGTAGATTATTGCTTGTGATTACGGTTTTAGGAATACATTGTTCTACACGTTTACGAGGACTCTGGCAGTATTGGTTTAGACATGGGTTTGGTGTGTTTGTGTTTTGTAGTGTAGTTTGTTTCTTTGTAGGTTTGAATTTGTTGTGTTATGTTTACTTTTTGGCTTTGATATTTGGGGTTTGTTATATTTATTTGCGATACTTTATTTTGATGTTTATTGCTAGAATTGCTTTAGTGTTTAATGTTTTGTTTTGTGCCGTCTGTTTTGGGTCCCGTAGTGCAGACGTTACTTGTTTACATTTTGTTAGTTATAGTTTGGTTGTAGGATGTGTTGTAGGGGTGGGTTAGTACTCGTGTTAAAGGTGTTACTGCTTCCGTTTGTAATGTTATGCCTTGTTTGTTCTTTATAGTATTTATCTTTTAATGATACGTTACGTTTCGGGTGTGCTTTTGCAAATGTAGTTTTGGGTAGCAGAGTGTGTCATAACTGTACATGTTTCTTGGTTTTGGAGTTCGTTTTGCGAGGATGCAGGCTTGATTGATTTAGTTCTAGTTTGAACCTACTATATTGGATGTAGGTGTGTTCTTTATGGCAAGGATTTTGGTTGCATGTAATTCTTTATGATTGTTTGCTTGTTGGGGTGCTTATTGTTTGCGGTATTTGATTAGTACATTGGTAGGTTGCGATATTTAACTTACGTAATTGTTATAAGTTACAGTAGTTTGTTTTGTATTAGGTTATTGATATACTTTATTTTGGGTACATAGGTTTGAATTTGTTTGTTTTGCGATACTTGCGAGTTAGTTTGTGTGATGAAATAGATTTTTCCTTGTAGATTTGTAGCAGTTATTTTTGAGGTGTTGTTTATTGGTGGGTTTTGCAATTTTTGGTTTTTGAATGGTTTTACATGTTTGGTTGCGGGTGTTTTTATTTCTCGTTTATTGCTTTGAGAGTTTTCGAGTTTTTGTTTGCTTTTAGTATATTCTTAAGGGTTGGAGTTGTGTAGGTTATTTGTTTACTTTACTTTTCGAGGCTCTATAATTTTTGATTTGTACTTTAGAGCTGTTGGGTTTTTGTGCATTTACTTTTCTTTGTGGTAGCTTGCTATCCAATTTTTATTTGTGTTTTTTCTTTATAATAGGGTTTTAGAGGTTGGTGTTTAGAGGTAATCTGGTAGTGTTTTGCTTTGTTGTCTTTGTAGTTATATTAGGTTTTTACGGGGCTTTTTGGACCTTGTTGTTGTACTACTGGGTGTGATGGAGCCTCACCACCTGCAGGTTTCTTGCCGCCTCAGGGGTTGATATAATATAGCAACTTTACGGAATTCTGGGGTTTTAGGTGTTCAGTACAGAGATTTATGTGTGTAGCTCCAGGTAGATTGTGTTTTTATAGTGCAGGTAGGCTTAGGATGTTGCCCTATTTGAGGTGTTTTGTATGCGTGTTTTGTGATTGGATTTAGGGTTGACGATGTGGACATGTTTAGTGTTTTGTTTTCTTGTGATTTCTGGAGTTTTGGAATATTGAGGATTTAATTGTTTTGGTTGGGTATAATTTATAAGTTTAATGACAATACATTGGCCTAGGAGTATTGCAATAGGTTTCTTAAAGGTTTGATATGGTCTTTTCTTTTGCGTGGGGATGGTTGTTTGGGGTTTATTTTGTTTGTGTAGGGTTGGGTGTTTGGTAGCTTGGGGTTTGGTTTGTGCTTTAGTTTCTCCACTTTATTTTGGTTTTATGTTTTGTGTTGGTTGTTTTGTTTTTTCATATAGGTTTTATGTTTCTGTTGTAGGTTGTAATTTACATTGTTATTNGTTGTAATTTACATTGTTATTTTTAAATTTGACTTTGCAGGAGTTTGTGGATTGTGTCACTTTGGACGTTCGCTATTGATACTGGATTTGCTTCGCTGGATTTTGTAGATTGCTGTTTTGGTTTAAGTATTAGACATTGTACGAAGTTGTGTAAATTAGAACTTGCTGTGGGTGTTAAGTATTTTGTTTATCAATTAGTTTTAAATAAGGTTTTGGGGATATATGTTACTTTTATAGATTTATAATTATAGCATGCATATATTGTGGATAGTTACTTGTTAAGTGTGTATTGATTTTATTGGATTTTATATGTTTTGTAATACCACCGAGACATTGAATAGTTGTTTTATAGTATTACTTTGTGAATATGTGATTTCTGCAATGCTTTGATTTTGCTTTTGTTGCCTTGTTTAGGTTTGTTAACTTTGGGATTTGAGTTCTATACTTGTAGACTTGTTGGTTGGTTTAAGTTGCTGTAGGTTGGGTTTAATGCAGGGGTTGGTATATTGGTTGACTTGTGAATGTTTTGAGATTACAACATGTTTAATGTGTTTTGAGGGTTGTAGTTTGTTGCTTTTAGCTTTTGGGTGTTGGGTTGTGTTGGTATTGTAGATACTGATTGTAGGTTTTATGTTTGTGGTTAGCTTTACTTTTGTTTGTGTTTGGGAGTGGAGTTTAGTATATATGTTGTTTCCTTAGCTTGTACGCAGGTTATGCAGGTGGATTTAGGATTTTTAGGATTGAGATTTGGGGTTGCATTAGACTTGTGTTTTCGGAATCTTATGTATGTTGTAGGTTTTGTGTTGTTTGTGGATTGCTGTGGTTTGATTAGAGGTAGGTGCTTCTTTTGCTGTATTTTGTAAGGTGTTTCTTTTTTAATTTATGCATAATATTTGTTTGTTTTGGTGTTTGGATTTTGAATCTTGCATTTGTAGACGTTTTGTGATCCTTGTATTTGGTCGCTTTGCTGTTATTACTGTTTGTGCTTTGAGATTTAGGTTGTTTGTGCTTGTTTGTTAGTGGGTTTGACGTTTGTTAGCCGTGTGGTTTTTGTATATTGCTTTAGGTTTGATTTATAAACGTAATTGCGCCGTGTTTATAGGACAGGTTACGTGTTTGATGTTTTCCTGTTACTTCGAGTTAGATTGTTTATATTAGTAGTTGGGTATGGCTGCGTAATGGTTTGCAATTTGCTTTAAAGGTGCACTTGCCTTTTTAGATCGATATATGTGTATAGTGTGGTTGGCAGTTTCCATGTTTTATGTTTGTGGTTTGCATCCTATACCTAACCTAAGTTTGTGGTTGGTGTGTTTTATTTAGTTGTTTGCTTTTGAGTTGTATAGGCTTACGTTTTGGTTTTTGGACTGCCTAGATCGGAGTAGATTTCCTATTTAGTTTATAATGTTGCAATTTTTGTTGAAACATCCTAGATATAGATTGTGGTCTTGTTTTAGGAGTTTGCGTTTGGATAATTACAGGTTGCTTGTAGACTTGTAGGTTTCCTAGGTTTGGTGACTTGCTAGTAGGTTTGGGGTAGCTTTGATATTATTTAGTTGTAAATTGAGTAGTTTTAATATTATGTTTTGCATTTGCATTGTTGCCGGTAATCAGCCTTTTGGCAGCATAAGTTTCGGGTTTTGGGTTTTGTTATAAAGTTAGTATTTGGTGTTGGATAAGGGACTTTCATACTTGACTTTCCACTGCATGGATGGAGGTTGTATTTTATGGATTTAAGTAGGTTTATGTTGTAGTGGGTGTTTTGTTTTGTGTTGAGATTTGGCTGATTTACAAGGTTAGTTGGCTTGCTGGGTGTATTGGAGTTTGATTCTGCGTTCGAGGTACATTGTATTGCTAAATTGGATTTGGATACTTTTACGTTGCATTTTATTGTTAGTATTCGTATAGCTTTATTGTGGTGGTGGTGGTTTTGTTTGTTTACTTGTTTTGATTTTGATGCTGACAATTGTAATATTGATAAAAATGATTTCTTTTTGTTGAAGTGATATTACTTTGTGGTATACATGTGGTTGTTAAATCGTGTATGTAGGTTTTGATTGTATCATGTATTTGTTGTGGCTTGCTTGTTGGGTTTTGTTTGTTGGTTGTTCCTGTATTAGTTTGTTAGGTTACTGTGTTAGTAGAGGTTGGTTCTTTTTGCGGGTTTTTGATTGGCATTTATTAGATTTATGGTTTGGGTTTGTCTTTGGAAAGGGTCTCGCAACATACAATATCGATCTTATTATACTACGAGTGTTTTCATTTTCGTTCTTTTGGGTTTTATTTTGTTAATTGGTTTATGGTGGTATTTGTTGGGGTTCGTTATGGAATAGAAGGTATTATTAGATGTCTCTATTTTACGGTTTGTGAGGTGATATTTTAGCCTAAATTTGGATTTTCTTTGTGAATGTTTGCTCTTTTTATAGTATGTTTGAGTTTCGTATTTAGTTGGTTTTATTTTGGGTATTAGTAGTTTGTGTAGTGCGCTTCTGGAGTTTGTGTTTGTTACATGTTTTAATGTATATGTATGACAGTCGATTTGGTGTTTTGATGTTTGTTATTGTATGACTGTATGTTTTGGATAGTGGGTTTTACTTATTGTGTAATGGTTATATTGAACATGGTTTGATTGTGGGCTTATAGGTATGTTGTTTTTAACTTCTAAACACGTGATGCTTGTACATTGTGAATTTTGCAGGGTTAGTATAGTTTGGTGTTTTGGTAGTTAATATTATGTTCAAGTTTATTATTATAGTTTTTGTGATTTGTTGTGTTGTTTTGCTTACGATATTTCTTTGGCGTATGTTTGTTGTTTGTGATTTATAAGGGTTGTATGTTTTCTTTGTTACTTTGTGCTGTATGGTGAGGACTTGGGTATGGGTTTTAGTGTAGAGTGTGTTTTATTGTTGCTTTGGATTTTCGTTATATGCTTGTTGTCCTGGCTTTGGTAGTGGCTGGTGATCGTTATGTTTAAACGTTGCATTTGTTTACTGTTAGTTGTTTCCATTTGCGAGGTTACTTGTTGTTTTGTTAGGGTTTCTATTTGCAGCAGTTTTCGTTCAGATGGGGTGTGCGGTTGTTGTGGACTTTTTGTTGTCGGGTTTAGCTTTCATTTGCCGGCTATTTGTGTTTTACGGTGGACTACCTGTAGGTTTGTGTTTTTGTCCGTGAGCTGACGTGGTATTGCTTTGCGGTATGCGTTATTTGTGTGAGCTTAGGCGTATTTTGTACCTGGTAAATTTATGGTATAGATGGGTGATTTTGGGCAAAACTTCTGTAACTGCAGGTTTCTTGGGTTGTGTAGGGTTGATATAATATAGGAGTTTCCCTCTTTAGGGGTTTAGTGGTGTAGCTTCAGTTTAGTTTATTGATGATTTGATAGTATTTAGATTATGCTGATAACGGAGGCGGACGGGATCTAATTGTATTGGTAGGGGTGTTGTTTTGGGGTGCTGGTAATTGGAGTTTTGTGGGTTAGATTGGTGTGGCTTTTCGGTTAGTGGTTGTCGCTTTTAACTGTATTTTGGAGGGCTCCTAAATATAGCAGTTGAGAAGGTTACTTCCTTTGGATAGGGGTTATGCTTCATGGTTCTAGTTTTATACTTTACAGTGTGGATGTTTGCGGAGGTGTTTAGTGTAGGATTGGTGCAAGGCTTACTGTGATGGGCTCCCAGACATTTGTGTTGTTTTTGTTATGCTTTGGGGTGTTTAAATAATGTTTGATTTAAAAGTTTCTTTAGATATATTGCTTAGTTGGGTTGTTTTTGTTTGTTTGGATTTGTTTTGGACTCAGATATTTTTGTTGTTTTTTATTTTGAGTATGGATTTGACTGACAGTTAAAATATGTTGTGGTTGTAAAGTTGTGAGTGTTTCTTGTTACCCTCTTTTGATACCTATTTTGATTGCCGTACGGATAGTTTGTGTTGGGTTGCTTTTGGAAAGACTTTGTGTTAGAGGTTTGCAATTTGCGGAGGTTTGTTGTTTCGTATGCGGGTTTGTGGTTGATAAGTTGGTGGACTATAGTGTTTGTTTATTGGTTACATAGTTTGGTGTGTGTATTTGTGAGTTAGAGTTTTGGGCTTATTGTTTGGATATTCAGTTTAGTGTTGTCAAATACACAGTTTATAGGCGCGCGTTGATAGTTTGTTTACCGTAGTGTGTGGGTGGGTTTGGGGTGTTGCGTGCAGATAATTGGACGTATAGGTTGCTTTGTTCGGTTAGCTGATTAATTGTGCAAGGGTGTAGTTTACTTACACATAGTAGGATGTTACATGTGTGTGTTTTTGTTAGTTGCTGATTTAGTTCGCTGGGTTTTGCCTGTGCATGAGTATTATGGTTTTAGTATGTTCAACTTTTTTATAGGTTGGGGATTTGCTACATTTGAGATTTAGTTTCGAGAGTTGTGTACGATTATTTAAATTGCTTTAGCTGTATTTATTGATTGTATAAGTAGGGCTTGTGTGTATATTTTGTTAGAATGGTAATCTTGATAGGTTTGTTTGTGTGTTGTGTTTGTGTAATAATGGTTGTTGCAGGAATATTAGCATAGGATATTGTGTATATTTGTTGCTTAGTTTAGGGTATGTATTTGGGTACTTAGAGGTGTTTAAGTATTTGTGGTGTTTATAGGATGTATTTATTTTAATTTGATTTTAATAGCATAGAATTTTAATATACTATTTTACTATTACTTTGATAATTAACGTTAAATGGAGGTTTTGTGGTATTGGTTGCGTTACACTTGGATGTTGTTCTTAGTTTGTGTGGGTTTGGTTTTGCAGTATTTAGTTTCCTTTGTTCGGGTTTTTAGAGATGTTCTTTGCTTG
>JASAOA010001253.1:0-14819 GCA_030849815.1 Vickermania spadyakhi | reverse complement strand
TGGTGTGACGTTTTAGATATGTGCATTTCAGCTGATTTTGTGGGGTAGTTTCGGGGGTTTTGTTGTTTTATGGTTGTGTGTTTTCTTTATGTTTTAGTTTCTTAGTATATATTGTAATAGTTGATTACTTATACATTGATGTAACCATTATTACTTGCTTAGATGTGCTGCTTGTGATAGGTTTAATTCGATGTTGCTCTTTTAAATTGTGTGTTAGGTGTTTACCTTTTAGTTTGTTTGTTTTGTGTTGCTACGATATTGTGGGTATCCGGGTTGTTAAAGATGCTTGGAATGTTGTGTTGTTGGATGTTAATATATTATGTGTAGGTATTCCTATTTTAGTTTGGAAGTTTACTTGATTGTTGTGGGCTGTTTGCGACAATGCTTATTTTATGTGCGTTGTTTTCGTTAGACGTTTGTTTTGTATTTGTATATTGTGCCATAGTAAGGATTGCTGAGTTAGCTTTTTGTAATTTGCTTTCGTAAATACTTTATTTGCGAGTGGGTAGTTGTAGTTTTGTTTATGCGTGTTTGTTTGGGTTTGGTGTCGTGCACATATTTGTTTACGTAACGTGTTGCTGTTAGATTTGCGGATGGTTTATTACTAGTTTTAGATTTGGTAGTTTTAGTTGTATGTTCGTTTACAGTACTAGGGAGTTGTTGGTGTTGTTGTTACTTTCGATTAGGGTTTAACATTGTAGTTGGTTGTGTTTTGGAGTTATTGTTGTTTTGTAGATGAGATGTAGCCTTATTGTACCATAAGGTTGGAACTGCGGGTAGGGTTGGTACTTTGGGGTTGTAATTGCTTAAAAGTTTGCGTGTACTTTGTGCTTTACATATGGGTGTTTGGAGGTTATTTCAAATACTCATAGTTTAGATAGCCGCTTGTATGCTATTATTTAGACTAATTTCTGGTTTTGCTTATTTACCTATACAGGTAGGTTTTATGTGCACAACTGGTTTGGATTGTTACTTTTAATTTACGTATTAGGTTATAGGTTTGTATATTTTGGTTCGATTTTGATTCTCTTATCCTGCTTGGAGGCTTCCTGCTTATGGTAGTTTACATTCTTTTTGTAATTGGCTGTATACTATAGATAGAGTTTAATGTATGATATGCATGTTTGTGATTTATATTATATTATCTTATTTAAATTGTAATATTGTAGCATGTTAGATATGAATTCACGTATTATTACTTGTGCATTTATTTTAATCGTTATAGTTATTTGTGGTATTTTGTGTTATATATTGCAGGGTATATTGATTTTGTAGTTTTGGTTTTACGGTTACATGTACTTTGATTTTGCATGCTGGATTTGTGTGTTTTATGTGATTTTTGTGGTTTTTGGATGCAGGGGTGGTTTTTATATAGTTTTGTTTGTTTTCCTGTTTTAATAAGTTTGTAGGGCGCTTTGTTTTTCGTGGCTAGGTTGCTTTGGGTTCGTGGTTGGTAAGTTGTGTTAGGATGGGTTTATTAAGTATGCTTTTATGCGTTGTTTTGTGGTTTGTATTGTTTGTTATGCTGTTTTGTTTTGTGTAGCTGCTGGATTTAAGATTGGCACGCGTAGAGTTTTGATTTGGGTTGCTGGGTAATAGGTGTGCTAGGTTTAATTATTTTGAAGGTTTCGTTTGCCGAGGCAGTTATTATTTGTACTAATGCAAATTACTTTAAGTACACGTTTGTGTTAATGTGTTTTTAAGGAGTGTGGGTGTTTCTTGTAGGATAACCAGAGTTTATTGTAATATTATATAGCTTCCATTTTTGTCGTTTTAGTTATTACTTATGCATTATGTTAAAGTTGATTGGATGGTTATGGTTTCCGGAATTGAGTTGTGTTCCGTATGGTTTGATTGATGTAGTGTTTGTTTTAGGTGGTGAATTATAGTGTTGCGTATTGTTAGTGATTTAGAGTTGTGCATTATTTTGTACTTTTCGGGGATTGGTTCTTATATTGTTTGTTGTTTGGTTTTACTTGTTTAAATTGGTAGTGTTGGTGTATTGTGCATTGTTATATAGGACATAGGGACATTGCCATATAATTATGGGTTTGTAGGTTGGTTTTTTAGCTTTGTAGTTTGTGTGTTTTGTATGCACATTTGTGAATTGTTTGTTGTGTCCTGTGTTTGCTTTGGCTTTTAGGTAGATTTGGTTTTTGCATTTGCTACCTGCTTGGAGATTCATGTAACTCGAGGATTTGCTAAGTGTTTTAGTGCTACGGATTTTGATTTTCGGATTTGGATTTTTGAACTTCATAGATGTAGGTTTCCTGTGGGTGGCTGCGGCCGTAGGTTCTCGGTTGGGTGCATGTGTGGCTGCATTTGCAGGATCTTGCAGGAATTGCTCTAAACTACAGTATTAGTGTCCTCTCAGGGGTTGATATAATATAGGTTTGCAGTTTTTAGGGTGTTTTGTATATGCTTTATTAAGACAGGTTCCCGTCGTTTTGAACTTGTTAGAGGGGAGGTTTGGATTTGCGCTTTTTACTTGCGGTTTTTTAAAGTGGGATTTTAGGTGTTTTGGAGTTGGTTGGTTTTTGGGTTTTTGGAGTTTGTGGATGCGTTGTTTGGTTTTTGAGTTGTTTGTTTTGTAGCCTTTTAAGGTTGTGATTTTAGTGTTTTGGTTTCGTTAGGTTTTTGGATTTTTATTATGTGGTATACTAACAATTATGGTGTTTTGATAGCTTGGTTTTGATAGTTTGGTATACCGCTAATTTAAGTTCTACAGTATGGTTGTTTTGGGGTATAACGTTGTTTAGTAGTTGTTCCACTTTTGTAGACTTTGTATTTATTAAGATTTGTGTACAATGGGTTTGTTGCTTGCCGAGGGTGTTTCAGGTTTGTGATAGGTTTTCGTTGTTTTGTAGGTTATTGAATAAGGTAGAGATTTTTGGAACTTTCGTAAGTAGGTGTATTTTCGATGCATGGAGTTGTTTACGCAGGCATGATTTGCAGTAGGTGTTTAGCTGTTTAGTGTGCAGGTTGGCTGACTTGTTGGGTGGTGGGTTACCTGTCTTGTTAGGCTTGTGTGTAGGTTTTGTGTTTGTTTGTTTGTTGTAGGGTTGTACTTTGGGAGTTTGTGTTGGGTAGGTATTTTGAGTTTGGGTTTACGATTATATTGTGTTTTATTTGATTTACTGTAGACTGTGTTTGACTTATGTTAGCGCATAGATGTGTTGTTGTAAGGGTGTGTTGTTTTGCTGTAATGTAGATATTTAGTAATATATGTACTTTCCGAAGGTTTTGATGTTGCTGAGATTTTTACGTATGGGTTTTGTATTTATGTGGATGTAGTTGTGTTTTAGTGTTAAGTTTGATAGAGTTTGCTGTAGACGTGGGGTAGATTGTGTTTTGTTTTTAATTGAGATGTGTTTAGTGGGGTTTACACGTTATATAGTTAGGGTAATTCGTATTACGAACAGTAGTGTTTGTTAGTGAGGTGTAGTTTCTTTGTAGTTTGGGCGTTACAGGTTTCATTTATTAGATTTGAGTTATTATGTTTTTGATTGGTGAGTATTTAGTTTTATTTGGCTTATTTGTTTGAGTACATTGTATTTGTAAGAGTGAGTTGTAGATTTAGGTGTGAGTTTGTGTTGTTTAAGTTTGATCGTTTATTTTTAGTTGTTTAATTGTATTTATGAGTTGTGGACGATGCTTTTGTATTTTTGTTGTAATTTGTTATAAGTGGTTACTTATGAATATAGGTTGTATATTTACGGATTTGCTATAACGATTACTTTTAGTTTGTTGCTATTGTATTTAGGATAATCATCATTTACTGATTATGTTTTTGTTTTGTGATCGCGGGGTACTACGCTATTATGGTAGATTTTGGGTTATAGATTAGTGGTTTTTATGTTTATGTTTTGTATTATTTTGGAATATTGCATTTTCTGGATTTTTGGTACCTTCGTGTGGGTGGGGTATAGTTGTTTGATGTGTACGCTTGCATTCGATTTTATCTTAACATACTTGATATTAACTTGTATATTGTTGCCACGATGCTTCTAATGTGTTGAGGTTTGTTGCTAAATGTAACTGGTAGACATGACTTGTTTTTAAATTCCGGGTATGGATAGTAGTTTACCTTTAAGGTGTGTATAGATGGTGTAAGTTGCGTTTAAATGTTATTTGGAGATAGTCAGGTATTTCTTGTTCCAAATGCTTGTGTTGATTTATGTTGTTTAAGTTTGTATTGTTGGTGACATACACCTTATATTTGGTTGTTGAGGTTAGACTTGGAGGTTAAGTTTGTGTGGTGTAGTTTCATTTAATTTGTGCATTATGCAGAATGCTTACTTTGTGATGTTTTTAATATACAATGTTTTGTGTGTATAGATTATGCGGTTTTAAGTATTTGTTTGGTTTGGTTGGCATTATGTTTTAATATTAGCGGTGCTTTTTGTGGGGTTGGTTGATTTGCGTTGTTTTTGTAGGTGGGTGAGACTTGGTTTTTAGTGGTATTTGTGTGATAGTTGTGGGTGGAAATTAGGTTGTTAATTGTACTTTTGGGTGTTATTGTTTGTTGCGTTGTTTAGGAATGTGTTTTGTTTTGTATGTTTTGTGTACAGAGGCTTTGTGGGGTTTTGTTGTTTTGATTTCTGTGCTAAACTTCGGGAGATTGTTTTGTAGAACTTCAATACTTGAACCTATTATAGGTAGGTTTAGTGTGCGATTTGTTAGTTATCACATTGTTGTAGTATATTTATGGTTTCGGGTATTTAGGTTTACGTAGACTTGTTTGTTGGGTTGCTACGTTAAATATAGTTGCCAGCATTTTACAGTTAATTTGTTTCTTTGTTTGCGTGGTTTAATAGTTGGATTGAATGAGTTCGTAACTTGTGGTTTAGTACAACATTGTGTTTCCTGTAGTATTGGTGTTTTATCGTTTGGTTTTTGGTTGTTGCGTTCTTACTTGGTGGATGGGTTTGTTTTAAGTTCCTTATTTAAGCCTTGGTGCTATACTTTTCGGTTATAATTTTGGTGGTGTTTTGCTTTTCGTATTTAGGGTGTATGATGTACTTGTGTGTTGTGTTTGCTTTGTGGTTATAAGTTAAATACAGTTGAGACAGTACTGACTTCTATTTTGTCGTGAAGGTTTGTGATTGCTAACAGCTTTACTTGCTGCTGGTTTTGTTGTTTATAGTATGCATTGTAGTGCACATACCGCGTTGATTTTTGTGTTTTATATTTTGGTTTACTTATTGGCTGATCATAGTGTACGTTCCGAGTGGAAGTTTGCTTATAGATCGTTATTTTGTTGTAGTGTGAGTTAATACATTCTCATTTCCTTTTGGATAATTACGTTAGTTTGTAGGTTATTTTGTGACGTGTAAGCGGGGTATTGCATGATACATATGTAGAGTTGGTAGGTAGCGTTTCTGAAGATGGTCTGTACATTGGGTTTTAACTTTAGAATTTGTCTTGGGTTTTGGGTTACTGCTGGTGTTGAGGTTTGCGTTTGTGTGCTGATTTTAGACAGAGTTATTAGGATTTGTTACATGGATGCCTAATGGTTCTTTCTATGTGCATTGAATTCTTTGTTCTTTGTGTAATAGTTATAATTTAAATAAAAATATTACTTTGGTGGATTGTGTGATATTAAGTTTACTCATTGTAGAGGTTGCCTGAGGTTTTGTTGTTTACTTTGTTTTATGGGTGTTTTTATGCCAAGGTTGTTATTTTGCTTTAGATTTACGTAACTTCCACATTTTATGAGTTTACGAGTGTACAAGTTTGTATTTGTTAGGGTTTACACGGTTTATAGCTTGGGTGGTTTGTTGTGCCACAATTATGTGTTGGAGTTGCTTGTATTGCTGGACTGGGGTAGAGGTTGTATTTTGGTGTTTCATTTTTATGTTTGACGTTTGGATGGTGTAGGTGCTGAATTTGTGTGTTGTGTGGGCTGTAAGTTGGGGTTTTAGAGGTGACGTTTGGGTGGAACTTCAGGTTCTTGTGCGCGTGTAGGGTTGATATAATATAAGGTGGACACGAACATGCTTAAGTTTTGCTGGATTTTGGGATTTTGGTAGTATATATGTGATTTTGGGCTTCCTAGACACTTCCTGAGGGGTGGGTTTGATTTGGTGTATAATATGCCGTAAATTACAGGTATTTTAATGTAGGGGATAGGGAAAATTGGGGTTTTACGGTAGATTGGTTTAATTTTGATCATGACAACTGTGGGTTTGCGCGTGCATGTAGGGTTGATATAATATACGGCATTTTCGATATTTGGTATAGGCTTATTGTTTTGGTTGGGGTTATGGCACTGGTAGTTTTTGGATTTAGGTTGTACTAGTAGACAATTGAACGCGTTGGGTTTGTTAGTTGGTATATTTGTTTATTTTTGGATACGTGTTACCCGCAGAGTTGCTCTCCCGAGGTTTGTGGTTTGGTAGTTTGGACTTTAACTCAGTAATTAGTTTTGTAGGTTGGTTTGTTTTGTAGTTTTATTATGTAGAGTTTGTTAAGGTTTGCTGTTAAGTAAGTGTGTTTGCGGTAGTTGTTATAGGCAGTTGTAGTGTGGGGTGTTGGTTTGTTTATTAATGACTTTAAGTTTAGATGGTTTAGCGAGTTGGAGGTTCTTACGGACATTAGTATTTGGTGTTAGCGCGTAACTTGCGTGTGTGAATGTTTTGGGATGGTTGGGTTGGCTTTACGGAGTTTGGATTGTTTATACTTGTATTTGGGTTTTTATTAGATGTTCTATTATATTTGTTTGATATGATATATAATTAGATTACGTTATGTGGAGTAACTAGTAGGTACCCAGATTTAAATGTTGCGTATTTGTTAGTGGAGCTTGTTAAATAAGTCGTGAGACTGGTTGTAGACCATAGGTTTGGGTTGGATTTTATAGCCAGGCAGATTTTGTTTGAGGCATGTAGATTATTTATGGTTAAATTTGCGTTTGGGTTTTCCTTGGGTGTTTTTGATTTGATAGTTGTAATGTTGTGTGTAGAGTTACTTGCGTGTTTTGTTGTAGTTGTCCGATTGGTTATTTGTTTCTTAAAACTTGTGCTAACTTGTTTTGTTAGTAGGTGTTTTGGGTTGATAGTGGGTTTTCAGGGTTTAGTTTCTTTGTTGTTAGGTTAGGTGTTATTGTGTTTGCAACTTAATTTTGTTTGATTTTGTTAAAATTTGTTGGGATGGCTGGGTTTTGTAGATGTGATGTGACTAGACTTAGAAGTTTGGAATATGTATAGGTTTGTGTTGAAGGGTACATGTTGTGTGTAAAGCTGTTGCTGAATTTGAGTGTAGGTTTAATTTATTGTTTGTATATGAAGACAATCGGTTAATGGTAGGTCTTTTGTTTTTAGTTAGGTTTGGCAAATTTGTGTAATGTTTAGCTTTAGCTTTAACTTGTGTTTTGAACTTTAATGTTTGCATTGTGCTGGAATAGCGTGCATAAGGTTGCTTGTTACACCTACTTCGATAGTTTAGGTTTTTGTTTTCTCGCGGTCTGAGTGATTTAAATTTATATTTTACGTTATAGACTTGTAAGGTGCTTTCCGGGATTTTCTGCTTTCTTGTTAATAATGTCGTTAGGTTTCCTGCGTGTTATCTGCATTGTGTATATGTTTCATGTATAGATAAGGAGTCCTGCTGTTACTTTGTTTGTGATTTGGGGTTTTATTGGTGATGTAGTTATAAGTTTGTAATATTGTTACGCTGATTCTTATTTGTTGTTGTAATTATTACTTTTAGATTATGATGGTGTGAGATTTATTTATTTATGTTATTTGTTATTGTTTCGGTTAATAGTTTAGGTTAAATGCTGCGGTTACTTCGTAGTAGTTGTGGGGTTTACATAAGTTCGATATTTTCATATATATTTTATGATTCTTTGATTTTGCGCTTTAGTTTGCAATAGGTGTGGGTTTGTTGATAGTTCCGTAGAAGTTTCGTTTTACGTTTCAAGATATTTGGTTACTTTTGCATTTTAATTGTCAGTTGTTGTGCTCATATATTTGTTTTGTGGTACGCGGAATCGTTGTTTTACAGGTGTTATGTTTGGGTTTTTCGAAGGTAATTGCAGATGTTGCTTTACTGTTGCTTTGAGATGGTTTATTGTAGGTGTTTATAGTTATGTGAGGTTGATTGTTTGCGTTTGTGTTTTACGCTGGATTTTGGGGTTTTCTAGGTTTTCATATTTGTTGTTTTTGGGTTTATGCTTTAGCGGTGGGATGAGTTTATGGTAAGGTGTTCTATTTTTGGGTAACATGTATAGTCGTATTTTGTATGCTACGTTGACTACTTTAGGGTTATACGTTTTGGTTGTGAAACTTGTAGTTATAGGTTGTTATATGAGTTCGGATTGGTTTTACGCGTGGTTTTTGTGGTTAGGTTTTGTTTTGTTTTGTTTTGTGTAATTTTATAATTCTTGCGTTTTTGCATTTGTGTTAACTGCTGTGTTTGGTGAGTTTGTATTATACAGCCTTCAACCTGTATGCAGTGTTCTTTCGCTTATTTTAGTAATTCGGAATTATGATGTTTTGTTTTAAATTTGGGTTGTACGATTTATTGCTTTTGGTTTGGGTTAGCTATTACATGTGGGTTGGTTGTTTTTGATTGGTTAGTATACTTTGTTATGTACTTATGGGTAGGTTTTGCGGTTTGCGTGTTTTCGTCATCTGTTGTGCATGTTATGAGGGTGATAGTGTGTTTCTTTGTTTATAGGTCAATACTTTATGTTCTAGGAGGGTGTTTCGGGCTTTAGATAGTATGTAAAGATTGTTAATTATACATGTTGTTTACAGTATTTGTATACGGTATGTTTGCGGGTTTGTATTGTGTGTTGTTGCAGATTTTTGGGGATGCTTATTTACGTTTGTTTTAGCGGTGCTTTTAAGTTTGTTATTTGGCCCTACAAGATGTTTAGACGTTGCGTATTTTAGCTCTATTTTGTTTACGGGTTTGTTTGTAAATTAAATGGTTATGGATTGGCGGATTTTTTTGGTTATTTGTAATAGTTGTATAGTTTGTATAGTGTTGGTGTACTCTTTTGGGGATTTCTGGCAGATGTATTATCCTTAGATTTTCGTAGTGTTTGCTTGCTTTTATTTGTGGTATTGTAATTGTTGGTAGGGTTAGGTTGTTTAGCTCTGTCGGGGTTTGGGTTGTGTTGTGTAGGCTTTGTAGGTTTGGGGTTTGGTTTATATTTGTTTAGGTTTGTTTGCTGCAGTAGCTCTTTGAGGTTTGTTGTTTTTGTATGCTTGATTGCTTGTTTGTATAGTTGGTTATACGTTTCGGGTAGGGTGGACATTGTATACTTGCTTTGCTTATTTTGATTGCTGTTTACAGTTGCACACTTAGATGTATTTTGTTATCTGT
This sequence comes from Vickermania spadyakhi, assembly GCA_030849815.1. Taxonomy (NCBI): domain Eukaryota; phylum Euglenozoa; class Kinetoplastea; order Trypanosomatida; family Trypanosomatidae; genus Vickermania; species Vickermania spadyakhi. Next base: position 5,483 of record JASAOA010001253.1, on the reverse strand, counting down.
GTTTGCAGGTTTGTATTTTATTACCTTTTACTTCAAGTTGGATCATTCACTTTATCTGCATGCGGATTTTAGTGTCGTGTGGGGTGTTTACATTGGCTGGGAGGTTATGCTTGATTTAGGTTATGTGTTTTGAGTTTTCTGTTTTCCCTGATTGTGTTTGCTTATTGTTGTACGAGGTGTTGTTTTGTTGTGTACCTTTATTTTTTAGGGGATTGATTATTGGTAGTTACATTGTTCTAGATGTGTAGTGATATTTGTGGTTTCTGTATAGTTGCTATAGATCTTGTGTTTCCGCTGGTATTTATGGGAGTGGCTAATTTGTACGCTAGGTATGAGGGTTATAGGTTTAGATGTTTTGGAACATTTGGTTTTATTGTTTTCCTGGAGGGGTTACCTACTTATGGAGGGTGTCGACCTGCAGGATTTGCGTGTGGTAGAGGGTTGATATAATATAATAGGTTTCGGGGTTTTCGAGGGTTTTCCGTTATTTTGGGTTTATGAGGGTTTAGATTGCCTCTGGAAACTGTGTAATTTTCGGTATTTTGGGCAACTTTCTGCCTTTAGTTGCATAGGTTCCAAATATTGTAGTTTCCGTTTCGGGTTGTACTGTGTAGGTTCTGTAGATTTGTGAGTTTTTTGAGTATGAGTTTGGTAAGGTGTAGTGTTGCTGCTAGGCAGTTAGCTGCATGTTTAGGTTTGTATTAGGTGATATGTTTTATTTTGGAGTTGTAGGTTTGGTTGGGATTTTGTTTTGTGGGTTTGGTAGTTTTGTTTGTTGGTGTTTTGAGCTGCCTGTTTTGTTTTGTTATAGTTTTAGCATTCCCACTTTTTGATTTAGCAACGTGGGTGTTTTCCAAGAGGGTTGCGTTTTGTGTTCGGTGCTAAGCATATTTAGTAATCTTGTGTTTTGTGCTTTAGATTGTAAGTTTTGAGTTGTTTGTTTGTATTAAGTTTAGGTGTTGGGTTTTTGTATTGCATAGGTTTGTGGGTTTGGGTTTACTTTAGTGGTAGTTTTGGAATTGGATGAATATCTTTGTAAATATATGGGGAGTTAGCTGTTGCGTGATTCGTGTGGTAGTTTTTATTGGCGTATCGGATTACGTTAGCGCTGTAGATTTGAATTCTTTCTTTTGTTTAAAGTTTTGAGGATGCCTTGTTAGTACTTCGTTGTAGGTTTAGTTTGTTGGTTACTTTAAAGGTTTGTTAGCTTCTACATGTGTCATGTATTTTCGTTATCGGGTATTGATTATACTTGCTGGTGGTGGGATTTGAAGTTACGTTTTATTGTATAAGGTTTGTGTATTTGGTTTAATTTGATTGTATATAGTGGTATTTTATAACTTTGTAGATGGTTACAGGTTATTTCACATTTCGTGTGCTTTAGGTTTATTGTTTGTAGACCAGTGTTACGGGAGTTTATTTTGGTTGTTATGATAGTTGTAGGTTTGTGTAATTGTATGTTGTAGGTTTATTTCTATAAATTGTTTACGACTGATACTGTAATTGTGTGCCTAGATTTGTACTTTATAGGTGTTGTAACTTGATTTGCAACTTGTTTCATTTGCTTCCCGTTTTAGGTGTTGGGTGTAGGTGTTTTCGGTGTGAATTGATTATGTTCATACTTTTACTGATACTTTGTAACTTTGACTTTTATATATTGTGTATGGTTTTGTTTGTGGTTGCAGAGTGGTGCAGATGTCTTCAAATATATTGGGATTTTTGCTTTGTAGATTTGCTCTATTTATGGTTAATTGTATGTGTCACATGGCTTCAATTTAAAATACTTGCTACTGTTTGTACTACATAATTGTAGGTTTTAGTTTTGTTTATTTTGCAGCTACTAAGATTGTGGTGGATTCCGTTTATATAATAGCTTTGTGTCGGTTTGTGAGTATTGCGAATACGTTTTGCTGTGTGAGTTTACTTAGTTGGATGTTTTATGCTTGCTTCTCGTGATGCAGATAATTTAGACATTTTGTTGGATGCAATAGGTTAAGTTGATGTGTTTTGGTTGTGTACTTATGGTAGACAGTCGGTATGCATAGTTGATTTTAGTTTGGTGATTTTGTTAGGTGTTTTATTTAGGTTTGTGGCTTAACGGCACCACATGCTATGTGTTTGGTTTTGTTGTACTAAATTTACAGGTTTGTTGTGATGTAAGTGTAGTTATTTGCTATAAATTGCAGGACATGATTGTTCTTTCATTTTGGTTTATTCCCGTTATGTGACTTAATGGAGCTGTTAGGAGTACTGTTTAGACTGTTGGTTTTGGTTGTTGTTAGTTACATTACAAAGGTTGTTTTTGTTTTTGAGTTACGTTGATACGTTGATTTGTTTGCTTTTTGTTGAGTTGGTGTATGGTCATATGCAGATTTCTCCTGGTGGAGTTTATTATTGTTCTGTTGCTTGTAATGTTTTACTAGTGTAACCTGAAATATGGAGATTGTAATTTTGAACACTTCCTTTTAGACTGTTGTGCAATGTATTAGGATACTGCAGATTTGGATGTTAGGGCTACATGGGTATTCTATTTTGCAGGAGTAAGTTGGGGTTTAGTGTTGCTAGTTGATTGGTTATTCCGAGTTGGAAGAGTTTGCTTACGTTTTTTGTTTTCCGGATTTATGCCGGGGGTTTATATGACTTTTCGACGTAGAGCGAGTTTTGGGTGGATTTTAAGGCGTAAATTTAACTGTATTGTTTAGTAAGTGTTTTGTTAAACGTCTTTGGGTAAATAAGTTTGCGTATTTTCGTAAGCTTGGTACTTGGTATTGCGTATTTAAATGTAGAGGCTGTGATTTCCGTAAGTTGGTTGATGCGTGTGTGTTGTGGGTAATTGTATTGGATAAGTGTTGCATTGTTTGTATGTGTAGTACAGTCGTTAATGTTGTGTTCCCAAAGCTGTTCGAGTGTTGTATTTTGTGTATAGGTTTGTGGGTTTTACTTGTTTTTGGAGTTTTCAAGTAGCTGTGTGAGGGTGTATTTTTCGTTGTTTTTATGTTTGGCTAGGGTGTATACTTTACTGTTGTTGGAATTTGGTGTTCCCGTTGAGTTTTGGAATTGTGGCAGTTTTCTGGACTAGGGTTGCGGAGTTTTTGTCTTGTTTGGTGTTTTGTGTGTTTTGTAATGAAGAATTGTGATTGATTGGTTTGATGCTATACATTGCTTGTTTGCATAATGTTGTTAGTACTTTGATGATGATGTATTAAAGACTTGTACAATATACTGGTAGTTTGACTACGGGAATTGGTATACTTTTGCAAGTTTTTACACACTTATATACCTAATACGGTTTTTACATATTCCTATAGGTTGTTGTATTTGCTTAGTTTGTTACTTTCTTTGTATGGTGTAGATTCATACGATTTGTAATACTAGTTCTTTGTCTCTTTATGTTTTTTTAAGTTATTACTTGGCGTTATGATGTACAGGTTTGCGTGTAGTTGATTGATAGATGGGTTGTAAATTTACTTGTGGGTTTGGGGTGTTTTATTGTGTACTTGCTGAGTGTGAATGTGTGCTTTATTTGTACAGTTTGGTTGTTTTTGCTGTTGTAAGGTGGTTTGGTTTGCTAATTGTTGCCTTGTTAGAGCCTTGTTAAAGGTTTTGGTTGCTGAGTTGCGTTATAGGCCTTATGCATGGATCCGCAGGACTTTGAGTTTGGGGATTTATGAATCATTTATAAATTGGATTAAAGTTTATTTTGCGTGGGATGTGTTGACTATGGATTTACAGGTAGATAGGTTTGGGTTGGCGTTTGGGGAAGGGTTGATTAGATTTGTAGTTGTTAGACTGTGGGTTTTAATTATTTGTGAGGTGTGCGATTGCGTCTTTTTATGTATTGTGTATAGGCACTTTTTGTGGGCATATTTTCAGAGGTGAGTTTTGGGGTTTTTGGTACTCATATAATTGGTTGACTTACAGCTTTAGTGTTGTGGATATGTGTTTAGTTAGTTGTGAGTTTGGGTTATCGGCTATTAGGTTATATTTAATCGTTGCTTATGGTATTGTTTTGTGTGGCGGGCTACTTTCGTAGGTGGGTTACTGATAGGTGTGTGTAATGATGGTTTTGGTTTTGCTGGGCAGGCGTCCTTTGTAGATTGGTTTTTAATTGTGGGTTTTAGGTTTAGGGGTATCTTGTGGTGGGGAGTGGCAGGGTTAAGGTGTTTTCCCTTGTTTGAGAGATTTTAAGGTCACCTGCGGATTTAGGTTTGTATGGAGGGTTGATATAATATAGTAATATATGAGTATCTGGAGGTCCGTGGGGTCTTGTGGGTAGGATTGTAGTATGTGATAAAGTCGTTTCCTAGAGGGTTTTAATGTTATATGTATATTATAAGGGTAATTAAGGCTTTTGTGACGTAGGTTTCAGGGATTTGGGTGGTTGGGTTGTGTTACAGACAGTGTTTATAACCTTACTTAAGTTGTTGCATGAACAGAGGGTTTGTATTTTAAGAGTTCCTTGTGGTTATGCCTGTAGTATTGAATACGTGTAGTTGATTTTGGGTAGGTAGGTTGTCCTAGTTTGGATTTAAGGATTGTAAGTCTGAGCGTGTTTTTAGAGTTTGGGCATAGACAGGAGTTGTTTTAATTGTAGATTTTGGGGTTTCTTACTTGTGTTTTGATCTATGTACTTGTTTGTTTTTACTTTATTTCGATCGTTTCGATATAGGTTTTGATAATAATGCTTGCGTTGTGTTGGTCTCGGGTATTATATGGAATGTTTACTTTTTAGACGCTTAGTGGATCGGGGTGAATGCGGACCGATGGTGTTTTGATAGCTTATGATTTTGCTTGTTGTATGGGTGCTATTGGTTTCTGTTTGGTTAATGTGGTGGGTTTGTGGGATTTATGGCTTTAACTATAAATGTAAATATAGAGTTGTGACACCAATTGTGTTTGTGTACCGCTCTGCTTCTGTGGTTTGTGTGTTCTGTAATTGTATGCTTTAGTTATGAGTTTAGACTTACTGATTTGTTTCGTTTTGATATGTTTTGTAGTTGTGTTTTCCTGTGGGCTTGTACATTAGTGTTTTGTGCTGGCTATGTAGGTTTGGATTTGCTGGTTGATAGGTTTGAGTGTTTGTAGGTAGTAAACTGTTTGCGTTTGGAGGCGTTTTACGTTTGCAGGAGTTGTTTGAATTTACGGGTTATTATGTGTCTTTTTAAAGATCTGTTCTAGATGTTACGTATTAGAGTTTCCAGTAGGGTTGTTTGTTATAAGTTTTGGGAGTTGTTTTACTTTGGTAAACAGGCTGTTTTCGGAGATATTGTTTAAGGGGTGTGTATGTTTGCTTCTTTTGTTGCGGGTACACCGTGTGGGTGTTGCTTGTATGGAGGTGGGTGGTTACCTTTCGTTTTTAGTTGTGGCGAGGTTTGGGTTTTTGTGTTTGTTGTGTACTTCAACGTCCCCGGTATTTAAGTGTTACAAAGGTTATTGACTTTGGTATCTGATTTGATACTTCGGGTAGTTGTAGTTTGTAAGTA
>JASAOA010001252.1:0-14818 GCA_030849815.1 Vickermania spadyakhi | reverse complement strand
CAGTTCGTATATGTTTGTTGATTTAGTCTATTTTACCTACATTCGCAATGCGGAGATTAGTGTGTTGCTGTTGTAGTTCTTTACTTTGCATGGATGCTTTGTATTTAGTTTTGCTTTTGTGGGGTGTGTTGTAATGGCAGACGCGAGATGTTTTAGTGTTTGTAGGGATTGTTTTGGGTTGTTGGTGGTTGTGTACCCACTTGTTGTGTATGTGGGTTTCGTATAGAGTGGAAGTTTCGATAGATGTTATATATTGGAATAGATGGTTATTGGTGTGTTGTTTTTGTTTGCGTTTTATAATCGTTAATTGCTGTCGTTTAGGGTGGTTTGTTTGCGATGTGTAGGTAATATAGTTTGGTTTGGTTAGGTAGATTGTTGGTGTTATCATTTCACAGATGGGATGTTTGTGTTGGTGACATCTGTATGTTTCTATTTTACAATTGGAGTTGTGAGTAAGCGTTCGATTTTAGTGCGCATGGTTTTGTTTGGGTTTTTAAAAGGTTTAAGTTTACATGCTAGATAAATATGATAGTTTCGTTTTTGTAGGTTATTGTTTGGGGTTTTGTTGTTGTTCTGTTGTTTTGTTTTTGGTGTAGCTGTCGATATAGTTAGGTTTTCTTATAATAGTTTTCTCGTGGTTTTTGTTGCTATAGTTTGTAAAGATTTCATGTATTTTTATTTTGGGTTCGTTTTGCTTGGTTTTTGTAAGGATGCGTTTAGTTCGACTCCTTGGGCAGGGATGCGCTGAGAGGTGTGTGCGTTACATTTTGCTTATTCCTTAATTGTGGTTAATTAGTGTTATTTAAGTTTCCGGAGTTGCTTTACGTATGCTTTTGACGAATTTGGTTATTTTTGCTAGGTTGGTATAATCTGTTACTCGTATTTTAATAGATTGTTGGTATAAATTGGAGTTTCGTTTGTTGCTTGTGTTTTGTTGTGTAGCTGGGGTGTTGCGTTACGCAGTGGTAGTTTTGGTATTCGTTTGGTTGGGAGTGTTGTGTTTATGGAGTTTCTGGTATTACAGCTGTAGGTAGTCCATTTTGAACGTTCGTTGTGTACATTTTTTATAATAGTTTGCTAAGTTTTCTGGATTTTCATGTTATGTGCGTTATTGTTAGTAGTTTGTATTGCTCATAGACAGATTGTAGGCTTGCAGGTGGGTTGTTGTGTGCCAACTGTTGTGTGTTGTTTCGGCGTGGTTTGTTTGGTAGTTTTAGTTTGTGTGTGGAGTTTGTTGTTTGTCGGTTGGGATTTAGATTGTGTTAGCTTAAGTTTAGTGTGTTATATGTATTTACTGTACCTTTTTGTAGACTTGTAGTTTTTATGCATTTAATTGGTATCTAGTTTAGGGTTTGGGTTTACCGAGTTTGAACAACGTTAGTTTTGGTGTTTACGAGGCTTGTTATACTGTGGGTTTTCGGTTTTTGGGTTGTATTGATTGTATGGTTGAAGTTTAGAGATATTAGTATACGCGTAGTTATTGTTTAGACGCACTTATATTGGTAGGATTCTCCTGTGAGGGTTATAAATATTGTAATTGTTTAGGCTTGTAGTTTGACTGGACTTTAACTTTGATGCCTTTTATAGGTTTTACGTTTTGATTTATTTTGGTTGTATAGCTTTGTTTGTTAGTTTTATCGTGTTAGATAGTGTTGGGTTATGGTGGATTTTGTGTACTTATCATTGTGATTTTGATTACACTCGTACGTAGATTTGGGTTGCTTTGTGGTAGCTGTTTACTTTGGAGTGATTTGCGAATTGTACATGTTACATGTTTTTTGGTTGTAATGTTACGTATGATTTGGTATGTTTAAGTTTTAGTTGTATTTTGTGTACATGTAACGTTGCTAGATTTTGTTTTGTTTGTGTTACATTTAGACTTGGTTAGGTTTGTTTAGATTCGCTATTTTGGAGTTAGGGCTTAGGGAGTTGTTTTGTGGTAGTTTTTTCGGTGCGTGCGATTTGTATTTTGTGTAGGTTAGGGTAGGTTATTTGTTTTAGTTTGTTTGATTTAGTGGAGGGTTGCATAGTACGCTACTTGTATTGCTGTGGATTTGATATTAAAGGTGTGTTGCATATTGTTAGTATAGGTTTTAGTTAGTATGTTTGTTTGTGTGTTTTACTATGCATATTTTGCTTTTGTAATATTATTATGTGATCTTTTTGTTTTTGGTTTTATTACTTGATGATATAGTGGCTGTTTAATGTTTGTGATTTAACTTATTGTTTGATTAGGGTGGATTTGCTTACCTTTGAATACAGTAGTGTATTTGTTGTATGTTTGTTCCGTAATTTGGGTTTATTACGTTAGCTTAGATTTTGATTCCTTCGGGGTAGATTTGCTTGTTTACTTTACTTGGTTGAGCTAGCCAGTTTTGACAGTGTTTGTATGCAGGTCATTTGTTTCGGGTGCGTTAAGTTTACTGGACTTGCGGCTACGTGGGCGGAGTTTTGCGCTGGCTTGAATTGTGGTATATATAGGTTTGCGACCTTGTGGCTTTGGGGTCTGTGTGAGTTGTGGGTTGGGGCTTTGTATTGTGTGTTTTGGGATTGGTCTATTTATCTTTGATGTTCGGTTGGTGGTTGGTTGTTTTGGTAGTTTGTTTGGTGTTTGGGGTGCATTCTTGGACTTGGAATTTAGGTGGGTTTTAGGTGTGTATGGGTGTTTGTTTAGGGGTGTTTGTGGCTTCGAACTACGGGTTTTGTGAGTGGTGTAGGGTTGATATAATATACAGGCATAGGCTTACTATTATATGGCTGAGTGTGTAAATTAGGGGTTTTGCTGGCTTGTAGGTAGTGTGGATATGCTTTTTTGGTAGGTTTTGACAGTGTAGGGGATTATATATGAGGTTTCTGTTGGTACAGATTTTGTAGGTTTTGCAAGGGTGTTGTTTTGAGGTGTTTAGCTTTTTGGGTGTGCATTGGTGACTGTGCAATGTTGACATGTTGCCTTTTGTTTTTGATTTTAGGTTTGCTGTTAGCTTGAGTGCGATGGGTATTGTGCAGTTGTTTTGTTTTTGGGTAGTTGCATAGTTTTGTGCCTGGCTATAATACGGATTGTTGTATTTTGTTTATAATTATACAGGTTGCGTTGCTGGAATGATAGTACTTGGTGTTCACGGGTGTTTGTTTTGGATTTTGTTTTGTGAATTTAAAATATGTTTTAGGTTAGTCAGTTGGTTTTAAGTGCGTTTTTTGATTACTGCTGCTTTAGGTTTCTGGGATGCACTTGTTCTGTAATTTACAATTCAATTGGAGCATTCTGGTTGGCTTTCGATGTGCAGTTGGTAAGTTGGGGGATTTGTCTAAATAGGCATACTACATGTAGGTTTAGTGTTTTACTAAATGGCGTGGTTATGTTCGTGAGATTGTGAATTTGATACTAGTGATTTGTAATATTGCTGCAACTTGTATGTTTAGTTTGTGTATTATTACTTATATTTTATGGTAAAGTTATAGATTATGCTTGTTTTATAGGTTTTGTATAGTTGAGTAGGTTTGTATTTGTTAGTTAATAGTGTGTTGTAGGGTACGCAGATTTCGGCTTTTCATTTATGGTTTTGGATTGGTTTGCGGTTTAATTACTTGGGTTTTAATGTATTGTTTGTAAGTTTGTTTGTGAGGACTTAGATTGGGGACTTGTATAATGTGATTTTGGTATGGGCTATGTATGTGGAGTTTAGCGTTTAGGGGTTTATTGTTGATGTTTAGTTTTGGGTAAGTTTGTTTTTAGTTTCGGTGTTGGTTTTGTGACTCTTTTATGTTTGCTGCCATAGTTTTGCTGATTGACTGTTATTGCATTGTGTTTTGGTTGCCGAGCCTAGGCTTTTGTGTATTTATACGTGCTTAGATTTTAGATTAGGTTGTTAAAGGTATGCTTAGAGTTAGGGCTAAATTATGTTGTTTTTTCTTGTAACTTGGTTTGATGCTAGGTTTGGCAGGAGTTTGTGTATAGACAACATGTTAGTTCATAGATTTCGACGGTAATTATATCTTGGATTTGATTTATTGTATCATGTCATTGTAATAGTTCAGATTTTTTCCATATTTTGTTGTTATTACTCATAGTTAATATTTATCTTTTATGTTAGATTTTAGATTGATATTCAAGGGGTTTGTATATTGGTACTTTTGTTTGCTTTCTTCTATTTTGTATATTAAGGGTCTGATGTTGCTGTAATTAGTGTGAGTTGTGGGCTGTTTTGGGGTTCGTATTATATTGTGTTTTGGGCCGTATACGGTATGTTCGGGGGTTCAGTTGTTATGTAGGTTGGGCGGTTAGACGTTACATTGTATTGTTTGGGAGGGACTCATTTTGGATGCATTATTGTGGACTCTTCAGGTAGCATAGTGCCGGGTTTTAGTGGGTGTTGCACAAACTTACTTTCTTTTTAAGGTAGAGGTTTACGTTTAGCTTTATTGTATAATTAGTTTTGGCTTGTATTTGTTTTGCTTGCTTTGCTAGTGTTTTAGGTTTGTTTATGATTGGTGCTGATGTTTGGTGATTTTTTGGGTTGTATGTTAAGGCGGCACGAGTGTACGCTTTGATTGTCTTATTTAGATGGCCTTTTTGGGTTTCGAGTAGACGTTTATTTGTGTTGTATTATGTGGATAGTTGAGGTTTTGCTTTATACGTGTTGGTAGTGCACGTGATAGGTTTGGTTGGTATTATTTTGGTTTATTTGTTTGTTGCTTGCAGATTTACCTATTTTGTACTTGGCTTTGGGGTGTGTGCATTTGTTTTGGTGCATGTATAGTTGATGTTCGCATTCTATATGGTGTTTTGATTTGTGGTTTTATAGGTTTGGGTTTGAAGTTTTAACAGTTGTTACTTAGTAAGGTTTGGACCAATGTGTTTATACTGTAATTGGCTTTCTGCTTATGTAAGAGTTTTGTTCTTTTAGAGTTGTTTAGTTTGGTTGCATTGTTTGTTGCGGTCGGGGTGTTATGCGTAGCTGCGATCCCGTCGGATAGGTTGCATGTTAATCCATAGGGTTTGTCTGTGTTTTGCTTGAACTGGGTATGCTTATTTTGAGTGTTGTTTGTAGGTTATGAAGATGTTGGGTTTTGAACTTAAGGTTAGTTTTATGGTTGTGTTGTATTATGCATTATAGGTTAAGAGTTTGGAATGTTACTTTAATTGTTTATTAGCAGGTACTTTGCAAAGGTATTTGTGTTTTGATACTTGATTATAGGATTTTTGTGTATGCGTTATGTTTTGCTTGTGTTTACAGGTATAGAACTTTTGTTTTGTTGTTTTTATTTTGTACGTTTATTGTTATTGATTATAATGTTTTAAAGGTTTGTTATTTTATGTCGTGCACTTACGCTTTAGACTTAGGTTTGGGTTTGTTTGTATTGCTGTTGTTTTACTTTGATTTCGTGTTCCTTGTTGAGGGGTTATATGTTGTCGTTAATTCGTTTTGGTTTGGATTTGGTTGCTGGTTTATTGTTGGTTTAATTGCGCGCCAGGTTTGAGTGTTTCGTTTGTTGTTTGATTTGGGTGTGTTTTTTTGATTGTTGAGGACTCTGTTTTGCGTTTGTTTTGGGGTTTGTTATTATATTTGGCTGATTTTATGGGCTGCTACGAGATGTGTTTGTTGTATGCTGTAACTTTGCAGTTTTTAAGTTTACATGTTATGGATTGCGCATTGTTTTGCTGGATTTTCCATATAGGTGGGATACTCGCGTGATTCTTGGCTTGGTATGTTAGGTTTGTGTGTGAGTTAGTTAGTAAGGTTGTTACTTTTGTACGCTTTTTGCGTGTTTTGGGTAGTTAATTGTTACAGGTGTTTTGTTTGCGAGTAGATTGTATATTTGTGTGTTTGTTGATTGCTTTGCTGTGGGTTTTGCGTATGTTTGTGTGTTTTTTCTAGCGCCTTTTCTGTAGTGTTTACTAGGATTTTATTATTTAGTATGGTAGTTTGCAAACAAATTTATGTTTGGTAGATGTGTGTTGTTTTGCAACGTTGTGGTTGCATGAGTTTGCGTGTTTTGTTGATTAGGTTTGTGGTGTTTGGCATATATGTTGTCGAGGTTAGACTGTTATTTTGCAAGCAGGTTGTGTTGATTATACGGGAGATTGTTTGTGGTGGGTGTTCTGTTGTTGTTTCACGGCGATGTAACATGGGTAGAAGTGGTTTCGGTTGTTCGAGATTTGTTATTTCCTATTGATTTGTTTGTTGTTTTACTGATGTTACGCATATTTGTGGGTAGGAGTGGTTTTCGGTTATTCGGGATTTGTTATGTTCCTATTGGTTGTTTGATTGGTTAATGATGTTAAGCATATTTGTGGGTAGGGCATGTTTCATTTGTGTTGCTTTATTGGTTTTGGTAGGTTAGTTGCGTGGCGGGATTCTGTTTTTGGGTGCAGTTTTGGGTACAGTTTTGTGTGGTTTATAGTAGGTTGTGTAATTGGTGGTTTCCTGTTGAAATTAGGGGGAACTGCAGGATTTTCGTGGTGTTAAGGGTTGATATGATATAGGTATTTAGGTGTTTGGGTGGGTGTACGGGATTGGCATTGGGGTTTTGGGGTTTTTTGGGGATTTGGCGCTTTTTAGGAGTTTTGGGCTTTGGTTTTCGGGTTTGAGGGGTGTTTTAGGGTGCTTCGCTTTGTTTAGTCTTTTCAGTTGGCTCGAAATGTATGTCACTCCTAGGTGCCTTTGTTTTGGGGTGTTGGTTTGCTTTCTGGGGTTTATAGTTGTTTACAAACGCCTTGTTATTTGTTTGTGTTTCCTATATTTGTTGTGTAACCATTTAAATTCGATTAGTTTGAATGTTTAGATAGGCTGGGTTACGGTTGGGGTGAGTTGTTTAGAGGTGGTGTTGGCGTAAGGGTTGTTTTGTATGTGGATAGACATTGCTTTTATTTGTGTTGTTACCCGGACATGTGTACTTTGGATTGGTAGGTTTGTTATTTGTTTGTGAGGGTGTTGCTTTCATTTGATATTGCGGTATTAGTGAACCCTTTTGATTGCAGTTTGCGGATAAAGCTGATTACTATTTAAGAAGGTTTGGGTATGCGTGGATATGTTTAGTACGTTTGAGTTTCGTGGGGTTGTTTAATATTTCGGGATTTGTATAGAATCGTTACTTTTAGATTGCTTTGTGGGAATGATATTTTAGATTTTGGATTTGGAGGGTAGTACGTTGGCAGTACGTACCAGTTTTAATGCGTAGGATTTTGTTTAGATGACTTTCGGTGGTTTGTTGATTAAGAGTTGACGGGTTTAGCGTAGTTTAGGATTGATTGTTTATTGCGTTTAATGTTGTCAAGGTTTTAGGAGTTGGTTTGGATTGGAGCTTTGTGGTAGGTTTGGTAGTTGTGTTTACGGGTATGTTGTTTTTACAATTATTTATTACGCGTGATTGCGGCGGAGTGATGGGTTTACTGAGGGTTGTACATTTGTTTGTTTTAAAGTTGGTTTGCAGGTTTATGTTGTGAGTGCATTTATTTGTATGTTATTTGGAGTTTCAGTTCGTTTTATTTAGGGTAGCAGTTTGAAGTTTGTGTTTCTTGGCGGAGTTTAGGGTTGTGTAAATTTGTATTTAGGGTTTGGAGGTTTAATTGTGTGCTTACATGTAGGGGTTTGTTGTTTAAGCTTGTTGTAGTTACTAAATTTTGAGTTCTGTTTTGTATAATTGTTATGCTCTATTTCGTTTTGTGCGGGAATGGTGGGTTTACACTTAGGTTCGTGTTGAGTTATTGAATTTGTTGTTTTTGTTTGGGGTTTTGGTATTGTGCTTCATGACTTGGTTTATTTTATGTAGGGGTGGTTATAATAGTGCTAGGTTGGTTATACGGGGTGGTACGTGGAGGGTTTGTCATTTCCAAATGATGTAGGGTTTCCATTTTGATGCCATTTACATTGTTTAGACTTTCCTGTTTGTGTTGTTTAGAATTTGGGGTTTTATTATGGTTTGCTTATGATTGAGGTTTACGTTTGTATTTAGATTTATTTATTCGCAGGTTTGTTTTGGAGTTCCTGTGTTGTAGGTTGTTTATTTCTATGTTTGATTGCACTTTGTATTTTGATTGTTGAGGATTTACTTGACAGGATTTAGTGGAAGTACACACTTTTATTATTTTCCTTGTGGTACCTGTGGGCGTTCATTGGTTGCTGATATAGGTGTGTATAAGTTGTGTAGCTTGCATAGAATTAGTTAGATTTGTAGATGTTAGTAGATTAGAGTTTTCGTGGATTGCTATTTACAAGTATGGTTGGTGTGTTTGGTGAGGAATACGTAAATTTGTAGTAATTTGTATGTTTTAACAATATTCGTGTTGATGGCTTAGGTTTTTATTTTGTGGAGGTTTTACCGCGGGATATGTGTTGGCGTAATATTACATAGGTTATTTAATTTAGTGTTTATAGTTTGGACTCAGAGGTTTGCTACGTATTAGTTGTATACAATATTGATTGTTTATTTTCGTGTTTGTGAGTGCGTTGCCGGGTGGTGGCACATTACACAGCTTTGGAGTACCTTTACTTTATAGGTTTACTTACTTTGTTTCGTATTTGTTATATTGTGTTTTGTTTTTAACGTGTATTGTTTGTAATTGTGTATTCTATAGTGTAGCTTGGGACTTGGAGTTTGGATTTGTTAAGTTTGACTGAGTAGCGTAGTTACATTTGTATGTATAATGTTTGTAGTTCCATATTTGCTTTGTGTTTGTATGATTACGGTTAACTCTTGGACACTTATACTTTATATATGCTTTGACGCGTGTACGAGTTTGTTGTATAGTTTGGTAGGTTTAATGTTTTGGATTTTGGATGTGTTTGGTGCATGATTTAGAGCTTACTTGCATTGAGTAGGCATTTGTTGGTTTGTGGATGGGATATATGTGCACTTTTAGTTGGAGGATTTGTGCGTACTGCTTTGTAATTTTGGGATGGGTGGTTGCTTTTATTAGATAATTTTGGGTGAAACCTTATATCCAGTTACTGGACTTTTCTTTGTAGGTTTATTGTTTAAGGATTTAGGTGGGTACTTGGAATTTCTTTGACATTGATTAAGGTAGGCTTTCAACTTGTTTGAAACTTATTGTTTTCCCGTGTTATGATGTTGGTTTTATTTTAGTTTGTTGGTATGTGTTATATACAGGTGCTAGATTTTATACTCTGCGGACAGGTGTTGAGTTAGAGTTCTAGACGTAGGTATTTTGGTATGCAATTATTCTATGTTTGTTTGCTAGTTTGGGTTTGATTCGAAACTTTGTATGGTTGGCCGAGGAGTTTGCGAATTTTATGATGTTGTGTAGGTGCATTAGTATTTTGTTTTTTGCGGAGGGCTGGAACTTATTATGATGTGTTTTTCCTTTGGATCTTAAAGTTATGCAGGTGAGTAGGTTGTGTGACGTTGTTTTTTATTAGTTGAATTGGAATGTTTTGATTTGTTTGCAGGGTGTGGTTCCATTACCATTTATTTATATAGAAATGCATTGTTGTTTACAACGGCAGCTTGGTAGTACTTGTAGGCAATAGGTTTACTTTAGTGATGTTTGGGTTTAGGATTCTGTTTGTGGGCACCTTATTTGTGGAGTTGTTATTTTCTAATTGCTTAGTCCTCTGGTATTTGTATAGATTTAGTATAGTTTATTATAGGAAGGGGCAATTTACTATTATGTTAGTTGCATTTAACTTTGATTTATTGTAATATTGATAAACCATCTTCTGATTTGTGTTGTGGTATTACTTGATATTTATAGTAGTTTAATTTGTATTAATGGTTTGTTAAGGTTGTTTGTTTATATGATTGTTTATATTGGTTTTAGGTTTGTGCTTGTACATTTTTAGGTTTACATGTATACTTAGTTACTGTAGTTTTGGAATTGGTTTATAAGTTGTTGGTTATGGGTTTGTTTTGGGTTAGATATTTGACATTTTGTAGTGTGGGGTATGCAGGTTTGTGGGTTGATTAAGAGGTTTCTTCAGTTTTTGTCGTTTTGGATATTTTGTTTTGTGTTTATTGTAGAATTGGTTGGGTTTGGACATAGGCCCCTATAAATTGTTTGGTACCGTACGCATTCTATAGTGCCTGTATTGCTGTGCTAGGAAGTTGCTTTCCTGCCTCAATTTGGCAGGTTTTGTGGGTTTTGGTTGTTTTATTTGCTATTACCTAGGCAACTGCGAGTTTTCGGTGGTGTGTAGGGTTGATATAATATACGTTATATGGGTTTAGGGACTTACGGATTTTGGATTTCCTGGAGGGTTTTGGGCTTTTATAGGAGGTTTTTAGGTTGTTAAGGGTGTTTTTAAGTCGGAGATTTTGCATAATGTTCTCCTTTTGGTTTTAAAGATACTCGGGTGGTGGGTTATTTATGCAGGTTTTTGGTTTGTTTGTTGACTATGAATTGTTCAAGGATTTTGGACTTTACTTTGTAGATATACTGAGTGGTACGTTAGGCTTAAGGTTTAGTTTCTGAGGTTTGCATAATGTTATCTTGTGTGGATAAACTTGAATTGCTATGCTGGTGATAGGAGCTGCAGATTTTCGATTGTTGCAGCTTTATTTGTATCGTTAAGGTTTTGGGGTTGGTTTGTCTTTATGCTGAGTTAGGTACATTTTATTGTAGATGTCAAGACTTGGTTTAGGTTTGGTTTGTATTTACTTATTTGTTAGACGTTTTGCGTTAGAGGTGGATTTATGTTTTATATTTTAGATTTAATTGTGTATACTTCAAGAATTAGGTTTTTAGTATTCGGAGTATTTGAATGGTGGTTGCTGTAGATAATGTAAGTGTTAAGTTTATGTTTTATTTTGTGTTGACGTTTTGTGCAAGATATTCTTTTAATTTTGTATAGGTTGTAATAGTGTTATTGTTTACATGGAATTACATTATTACTTTTATGATAACGTTTAATTGTATATTGTGGGTTAATTTTGTGTTTATTTAAGGGTTCTAGGGTTTGCTTGTTGTTTTATGATAATTTGGTAGTAGGGTTTATAAGTTGGTTTACTCGCATGGAGTTGGGTATTTAAATACTTTTGTTGGGTTTGCATGGGTTGCTATATTTTTTATTTGTGAGTTTGTTATGGTATACGTTTATTTGTGTTGCTTCTTAAGTTGTGTTTTCCCGTTGAGTTTGTGGGTTTATGTATGTTGTTATAGTTAGATATTATGCAGACTTGTAGGTGTTGCAATTGTAGGGGTTGGTTATAAGTTGTCTGATGACTTTTTGTTTTGTTTAATTCAACATTAGTGGTATTGTTGGGCCTGGTTTGCTGCTTGTGGGAGTTGCATGTGTTTGGCTAGGGGACTTGAGTTTTGTATGTAAGATTTATTTTAGGATTGTGCAATTATTTGGTTGGGTGGTTTGTTTGGGTTTGTCGCTTCATTTTGTTTAGAGTTTGTGGATGCAGTTTGTGTAGTTGTTTACTTTGAGGTTGTACGTAGGTAGTGGTTTGCGTTCTACAGTTTGCAAGTTTTGTATGCTGCATAATATGTTTATGGGTTGTTTTGTGTTTGTTGGTATTTTAGAGTTTTGGTGCCTGTATAGGTTCCTGTATTTACAATGGTTGGGTTGGTTACAGTAGGTAGAATGTTGTTTACATTAGAGAGGGTTGTGTAATACTTGAGTTTTGCAGTTATGGAGTGTTGGTTTGGGTTGTTTTAAAGGTTGGTTTCTCTTTTACTTAGTTGTTTGGCTTGGGCTTATGGTGCCGGTTATTTAACTCCTGGGTGGTTTTTGTTTTGGGTTGGTAACAGGTTAGTTAATTTTGTTCTGTTAGTTTTGATGTATGTTTGTGGTTTCTGAGATTGACAATTTTATTGTTTGACTTTGGTGTATTGTGTTGATTTTATATTGTTTTGTTATATTTATACTTTAAGATGGGATTATTGTGATGGTTGTATGAGTTGATATAGCTGTTATTGTAATATTGATTTACTTTCTTATTTGGGTATTTATTGTTATTACTTGTATAGTGTAAATTTGTGTGGGTTTGAATGTTTGCCTTGTTATAAGTTGTACTTACTTGTTAAGCGATATTTGTTGTCGGGTCGGTACTAAATCGCTTGTTTGGGTGTTTAGGTTTGTGTGTTTGCTCTGTATAGTAGGTTAGGACTTGCGTAGATTTGTAATGTTGGCATTATAGGTTCGGGTATTTAGTGTTAGGTTAGATTCCTAGTTCTGTAGATTTGGTTTACATGTATTAAGTTCTGCGTTAGGGTGCGGGTTTGTTTTGGGTTGGGTTTTATGTGATTTATTTGGGGTAGGTTGCTATTATGTTGGTAGGTAGGTACTTAGTTTGTACAAGGTTAGCTGTTACACTTTGTTTGAGGATTTACTATTTATGGTTGGTTGGATTGATTAGTTCTGCCTTTAGCTTTGGTAGTTGTGGTGCACCTGTAATTTGTTGTTTTGTGTTTTCTGTTTTAGTGGTCTTGTTTTATTTTGATTAATAGGCGTATGTTTGTGATTTGTTGATTTATCATTTTTGAGTTAAGTTGTTGGTGTTTGTAGGTTTTGTTTCCTGGTTTCTTTGGGGTGATATTGTGTAAATTTGCAAGTGTTGGTTTAGCTTGCTGCTTTATATGATTTGCGTTTTTGTTTTCTCGTAGATTTAGTTTATTTTAAGCTTGTTGTTGGTGGTTTTCATATTAATGATTGTTTGCACCTTAATTACCTTTGAATATGTGGATACAGAGGGATTGCTTGTGATAGTTTCGTGATTTTACGGTTTTATTTGGAGTACTTGCGTTGTTTTACGAATGTGTGCTGATCTAGGGTCGGGATGTTTTATTATGTGGTTATTAGATATTTGGGTTTAGTTAGCGGTTTAGCTATCTGTTTTTTATATACTTGTGTTTACGTTTGGTTGATTTGCATTTGTGAGTTTACGATTGTATTTAATGTCTATGGCAGATATATTTGTTCAAGTTTAATTTATGCTTGTGTTAGCGCAGAGTGTTTGATTTTGATATATGTGCTGGCTTAGATTATTTTTATGTAATATTTAATTTGTTCGTTTTACCTAAAAGCGTAAGTTGTGCTATTACAGTTTGTAAGTTTGGATATAAGTTTATGTTTATTGTTTTGATTGTTTGATAGTCTATTAATGTAAATGTTTTGTTTTGGTGTAGGTGTTGGTTTGTTAACTAGTTGGGTTTGTGGTGGGTTGTTGTTCGATACTTGCAGGTTGTGAGTTTTACATTTACAGGTTTTGTTGGGGTGGTAGGTTTGCACATTTGCTTCGGTGGGTATGGGTTTTGTTTGTGGTCTATTGGTGTTTACTTTACTTGTAGGCTTATATTCAAGGGTTGTGCTTTAGAGTTGGAGGTTGCTAGTTTCAGGGGTGGTTTTGTACGTTTGATTCGGTGGCGTTGGTTTTGTTTGTGGAGTTATTGTGTTTACTTTCCTTGTAGCCGTGCACTTAAGGATTTGTGCTTTTAGAGTTGGGGGTAATAGTTTCAGGGGTAGTTGATTTCTGTTTTGTGTTTTTACGTTAGTTTGAGATGTTTGTGTTTTGGGGTATGTACATTTAGTATTTTGGAGGTTTTACTTTTATGTTAGTTTTTAATACCTTGGGTGTCTACATTGGGAGTTCACTTTAGAGTTTTTGTTTGCTGTCATTACACAGCTTGTGGGTTTGAATATTGATTTTAGGAGTGTTTATAATTGATGTGGGTCGGTGTTTGCTATAGATGTGAATTTGTTTGGGATTGTGGGGTGTTAGTTAAGACTCACATATTGTGTTACGTCTAGATTTTTAAGGTTTCACTTTTTGATTTATTTCGTTATTGTTTTGCTTATGTTTGTTTTTTATAAGACTTGTGTTTAAATTCTAACTTTGGATGTAAGGTTTTATGATCTGGATTTGGTGGGTTTTGTGTACATTGGTTTTGATTGTTTTGCAGATTGGATGTTTCCGTCCTATTGCTTTCGGGATTGGGTATTGTGCCCTAAAATAGTGCCAAACTGCAGGATTTTTGTTGCTTGTAGGGTTGATATAATATAGGGATTATACGCTGCAGGCCTTTGTAGGTGGGTTTTTACTACTTTTGTAGGCCTTATGGGTTTTACGGGGGGTTTGTTTGGCTTTTGTTTCGATATTTTCTTGCGTATTAAGGTTGTTAGGTCGGCTTTGCATATTTGTGCTTTTAGATTGGTTGTTGCAGGGGCAGTGTCGTTTGGTAAGTGGTATAGGTTGTCGTTGCAGTGTAAGGGTTTGGCGCACTTTTGTATTGTTTACAGTTGGTGCGACAGTTTGTGATTGTTTTGGTTTTTGTAGGTGTGGGTGTATAGCAGGGTTTTACACGGGTGCTGAAGTTTGGGTTGTAATGCGCAATTGTGTAATATGTATATATGATACTTAATTGTGAGTGTTTACATAATTTGTTTTGTATGTAGATTTGAATTTGGAGTTTTTCTAATTTAGTTTTGAAGTTAATTTGTTATAGATTATTGAATTACAGTAATATACGTCCTATTTGGCATGTTTTATTTTGGAATTTGTTGGTTACTTGTACATGAAGGTCTTGTTGGATGTGTCGTGGGTAACTGGGTTTACGTTATGGTATTACATTCGACCTGTGGATTGTTTTGTTTGATTTGGGGTTTTAGATTGGAGGTTGCTAGTTTGGGGTTTTTAATACTTGTTTAGAATTATTGCCCTGTTTGTGGTCTGTTGGAGTTTAGATGTTGGTAAGATTGTATTATGTACTTTACTGTTTGGGTATTTAGGTTTTTGTTTTGTAGTTGGTTCTAGCTTTACTTGTTGCTAGGTTGGGTTTTGTAGTTATAGGTTTTACTTGCTATGTATAATTGCTTGTTACTATGAGTTACTATGTTTTAGGTTACTTGTTTGTAGG
>JASAOA010001251.1:0-14817 GCA_030849815.1 Vickermania spadyakhi | reverse complement strand
TTTGACTTGTTATTTAATTCTGAAGGGTTTGTAGGTTGGCTTGAATTTGTGGATTTTGTGTTGTTTTAACACAGTCATGGATTTGTGGTGTGCTGTTGGAGTGGTTAGGTTTTGTAAGGTAGTTTAGCCTGTTGACTGGTTTTAAGGTTGTAGATGGGTGGTTTAGTTAGATTTTATAGGATGTTGTGGTATTTTAGTAGACGCTATTAACATGTATTGTTTATATAATTGTAAGTTGATCGACTAGAACTTGTTGTATTTGCTTGTACTTTGTGATTCCATTATATACTGGTAATATTTCATTTCTTTAATTTTTATATTGTTTGTATTATTACTTGTTTATAGTGGTTATTTCGCTGATAGTTAGGGTTTTACATGTGGGTAGCAGGGTTGGTTTATGGTTATAATTTGGTTGTTTCTCGTTTGCGTCGAGTTTGTTTAGTATAGTTTGGGTTAGGATGTTTTGGGTTGATTATTTGTTAGTGATTGAGTTTCTTAGGTCTAATAACCTGTGTGGGGGTGGGTTGTTGTGCTTCGCGTGATATTGTGTTTTATGGTTGCATGTGCTGTGTATACTTGCTATAATATATGTATTTTCGTAATATTGTGTATACAGTCATTGTTGTTTTGGATTAATACTTGTTGGTTTTATTTTGTAGTGGTGGGTTTTTTATCTGTGCAGAGTTTGATTATGGTAGTGTTTATAGAGATTGTTTGCATAGGTTTGAATTGTGTTGCATACTGATACATGTTTTGTACTGCGTATTGTTAGTTCGTGTGATTTGGGTATTTGTTCGTGTCGGTTGCTTTAATGTATGGTTGTATGTGTTTTTGTATTTCGTGTTTTGTTTGGCGATGAGTTTGCGTCTAGGTTGGTCAGTTAAGTGACTCAATGCCATTACTTATGTGTTTAGTTTTGTTTGTGTTAGTTACGTTAATTTAGGTGTATGCAAGGGTTTTTTACCTGCATGTGTGCACTTTTTGGGATTTTGCGAGGTTTGTAGTTGTATGCTTTATACTAGGGTATAGATTTGTGGTTGCTTGTAGGTTTGTGTTGTAGAATTATGTTGTAGGTTTATATGTGGGCTTAAACTTTGGATTTGTATGTTAGCTGGGGTGTTTTTACTTGTTCGATTGCATATAGATTTTACTGTAGGTGGGCTATATATTTGCTTGCGAGCTGATTTGCTTAGTTGTTATAGTTATGGTGCTTACGCAGGTTGCATTGCATCTATTTTTATGTGTAGGTTTGCGACTTTGGTTTTTAGTTGCGTTTGTTCGAATTAGAGGGGTTTTGCTTATGTTGACTTACGCGAGATTTTAGTTTTGTAGATTGTTAGTTGAAGGAGACCTGTTTTATGTTGCTGTTTATATAATTTAATGGTAAGGGTACTTAGGTTGGGGTTTGTGCAGTTGGCCGTATTGTATTTTACTTAAATGTTGTGGTACGTGGGTTTGTTGTGAAGCGCTGTATTTGGTGGTTAGTTTGTATAGGTTTCTGTAATTGGTGATTTTGGGTGATTGTGGTTGTGGATTTGTTTGTTTATGTTAAATATACGTACTTTTAGCTTGTATTTTATTTACCTTGTTATAGGTGTTATTTATTGCTTTTTATTTTAGGATCTAGTTTTGGTTGTTGGGTTTGACTTTAGATTTGGTGTACATACTTTTGCATTGTGTGGACATTGGGGTTGTCATAGTTTAAAGTGTTTTGTCTTAGATTGTGGGTATTATTTAGGTAGTTTGTGTTTATTTAAGGTCCTTTGCTTTACTTTGTGTTAGGATACAGGTTGAGAACTTTACTGCTTTTAGATAAGTAGATTTGTGTGCTTTAATGTGATAGTTTGAAGTTGGACAGGTAGGTTTTGTTGTCGGCTCTTTATTTGTGCAGTACTCTCTGTATATTGGTTTATTTAACTGTTTTGTTTCGTATTTCTATGACGCCTATAATACATTGGGATCCCTGTATTTATGTTGTATGGTATACTTGGTTGTGCGTTTCGGCGACTGTTTTACGGGTAGTGGTTTCTTCAAGTTTATGGTTGTATGTTTGTTCAACTACCGGGTTCAGTTGCTTATGTTGTTGTTTTGCATTGTTTCGTGATATATTATATTTAAGTAGCTTCCATTTGTAGATATGGTGGCAAGGTTGATTGTTGTTTGTTTTTGATTTTGCTAGAGTTGTTTACTTGCTCATCTACCAGGTTTGTGAGCACGCTTTCTGCGCCGTGATTGTTTAGGTGGTTTGTTTGAATAGTTTCACAAGTGTCGTCACGGGAAATTGCTGCATTTTTGGGTAAACTTCGAGTTTTAAATGCTGTGTAGGGTTGATATAATATAGGTAGTAGCGGGTTTTAAGGGTATTTTTGGGTGTTTTGGGTCTGTTTTGCGTACTTGTAGGGTGTATGGAACAATATGGATAAGCTTTCACTGGGACTTGATAGTGGGTTTTGGGGTGGAGTTGGTTTTGTATTTGGAACAGAGGATTTGTCAGATTTTAATTAGTGTTTTGCTATTTGTTAGGTTGTGTTGGGTTTTCGTATATTTGGATATTAGGCCTAATTGTTTCATGTATTTGGTAGGATTGTTTTTGGGCGTGACGTGCATGGGGTGTTAAGGAATGTTTAGGTATTGTAGGTTTTGTAGATGGGTTATTGTTATCCATTTTAACCTGACTTTTTGTAGTTTTGTATTTTATACGTAGGTTTTGTCTTTGTGTATGGGATGCTACAGTTGGTGTGTGGGGTTTGGGATTTATTTGGTTTATTCTGGAGTTGTGTGTTAGATTTTGTTTTGAGTTTCATTCATTAGCTCTAAGGTAATTTGGTTGTTTGGACTTTGAAGCTGTGGATTTACTATTATGATTTACTTTAAAATGTTTGTAGTTGTATACGATAGTTGGTTAGGTATCTGGAAGCTTTCTTAGATTTGGTTTGGTTTACATAGGGTTTGCGGCATGAATTTTATATAGCATGGTTTACACATTGTACTTTGATGATGGGTTTTGCAATAGGTATTTTAGGTTTGTTGATAGCAGTCGGGTTGGCTGTGCGTTTGGGTTTTTGTAGGTCATAATTTGATGTGTTGTGTACTGGAATTTGTAGGCGGGTTTTTTTGGGGGAGGGTTGCGCATTGGTGGGTATACGTATACGGATATTTGCAGTTTTAGAGGTTTGTTTGGGTTGTACTTATACATTGTATACTAAGCAGGTACGGTGTTAGCTTCGAAGTTTTTATTAATGGGGTGTGTTTTAAATGAATTGTTAAATGGTACTTTGTGTTCTTTTAAGTCGTTTTAATTATAGGTTTGTATGTTTTGGGTTGTCACTTGAGATTAGGTTTTAGTTTACTTTTATAGGGGTTTAGTTATTAAAGAATCATAGAGGTTTAGGTTCTGTTTTAGTTGCTTTGTGGTGTTTATTAGTGGCAGGAAATTTGCTTTACATTGGGTTTTTATATGGTTTTAGAGGTTGGTTTTGTTTGGTTATTTATGATAGAGTTGTGTTGCAGGCTTTTGCTGGTAGGGTTTTATAGTTTGTTAACTTTATGGGTTTGTCAGTTGCTTTTAGTTTGTAGATGTGTTGAGATTCTGTTCGTCATGTTTACTGTTAGTTATGTATACGTTTATGATAACAATTTGCGTTAACTTGGGTTCCGTAGGTTGGTTGTGTATACTATTATGTTACTTGTGTTTGCAGGGTTGTTGATTACTTGGGTATGATTGTGCTTGTTGTTTGGTTATATGTATAGGTTTGTAGTTATGTAGAGGTTGCAGTATGTTTGCGTATTACTGAGGTTTCAGGGTTGTATGCACAGGGTTGTTCCGATGTGTATAGATTGACATGTATATTGTATTTTACGGGAATTATAACTGAAGTTTGTACAGGTTTTAATGTAATTGTTTTGTTTGCGAGAGGTTGTATCGTATAAACTTGTAATGCTAATACGTGTTACCGACGCAATATATGGGCATGCATCTTTTACTTTATGGCTCGAATTTGGTACTTGTTGTGAAATTTTGTTTTGAGGTAGGTTTGGATAGTGGAGTATATATTGTTTGTTGTATTGGTGTTTTGAGTTTTAGTTTCGTGCTTTTGTTTGGAGGGAATGTTGTTATAAATACACGTTTGTTTGGTTGCATAGCTGTGTGTAGTTGCTGTTTGCAGTTTAGTTTCAGTAGTTAGTTAGGGCTTTTGGGGTGAATGTTTGTAGATATTTTGTTTTTTGAGCTGTTATGTTTAGATAGATGTAAACATGATGTTTATTTGTTTAGAACTTTGGGAGTTGTTGGGTGTGTATGTTACAATTTTGTGGGTCGTGCGTGTGACGGTGGATGTTGTTATTTAGCTTTGATTTGATTTGGATTTGCATTGTGTTTGTTGGTAGGTACTATGTTTATTGTTTACTAGGTGTTTCTGATTTGCAGGGATGTTGTATTTGCGTGTGGGTTTTGGTAGCTTGCGGGATTTTGTGCGTTCGTTCCTATTGATATTTAGAACGTTTACTTTGGATTCGTTAGGTTTAGTTTTAGGTTTTGGTACTAGATTGGGTTTATTTGCTTGTATTTTATGGTTTGTATACATTCGTTTCTATTGATGTTTAGAATGTTTACTTTGGTTTCGTTAAGGTTTAGTTTTAGGTTTTGTGCTATGTTAGGTTATTTGCTTGTATTTTATGAGTTGTGTAGGAGTTTGTTAGTTTGATTTGCTGGGTGGGTTATGGAGTTTCGCAGAATGGTTTAGAGGGTTGTTTTTATGAGTTAACGGTTTCTTTTGCATTATGGTTAGTTGTTTCTGTAATATGTTGTATTTTGGTTATGCTTGATGTGTTGGTGTGTAGTGACGTATTGCTAGTAGGATTTGTTATTTATAACTTGGTTTTGATTTGTTTGTAGAAGTTTTGTGAAAGTGTTTAGGTTGGGTGTGTGCTTAAGTTGTTCCTAAATTTGAGTAGATTGCAACGTTTATACCTGGGTAATTTGTTTTTTGGGCAATCTTTAGTTTGGTAGTACCTGTTAAGTTGGCAGTGTTTGGAGTTTACTGTAGTTCGGGCTTCGGTTACGCTGCACAGCATGTTTAGTTTTAAGTATATTTTGTTTTGTTTGTTTTACGGAGTTGTGCTTTTAATTTTAGATTTGGCGATACTTTCGTTTTTAATACCTTTGTATTGGTTCAGAATTTATAATCATGTTTGTTAGATTGTTTGTTTCTTGTATACTTGGTATTGACATTGATAGTTCGTGGATGCAGTAGATCACGTTGTGAATTGTGGTGTATTAAGTAGAATGGTGTTTTTTCGCGTGTTATAAGCGCTTATGCCGTGCACGGTTGTAGGTTTAGATTTGATTTAGATTTGAGTATCGTGTTGTTGGTTAGGGGTATTGCTTTAGTTTACATTTAGTGAGGTTGCGGGAACGTATGTTTTACGTGGACTTTGTAATTTGTTTGCATGCTTTTGATATTGTATGTGGGGTGTAACTTATGTTAGAC
Organism: Vickermania spadyakhi; assembly: GCA_030849815.1. Taxonomy (NCBI): domain Eukaryota; phylum Euglenozoa; class Kinetoplastea; order Trypanosomatida; family Trypanosomatidae; genus Vickermania; species Vickermania spadyakhi. The sequence goes on along the minus strand of JASAOA010001251.1, from coordinate 9,328 downwards.
TTTGTGATTTGGTATTTTTAAACTTAGAGGTTTAGTAATCTTTATGCATTTTGCTTTAAATTTGGTTTAAGTAGGGGTTATTCTGTGTGTGCGTTTTCCTAATGTATTTGTCAGTGTTTTGCATGCTTACGGATTACATGTGGTCAGTGCAACAGCGCGAGTTACCTTTGTTTTGCTGTGTGTGGTTGTAGGGGATTGTGTTTTATACGTTGTTTTACTTGGTTGTGTATATTGGTTTTAAATTTTGGTTTCCTTTCGTAGTAGGGTTTATAGTATGGTCCATCCAAATAAGTTTGTTTGCAGTGTTTAATAGATTTGGGATACGTAATGTGGTTTTGTAAATTTTGGATTTCAGCAGGGTCATGGGTGTGTGGTTTGCTTTAATTTTGCTTAGTTTTATGTATGTCTGTGGTAGTGTTATATGTTTGGGTTTGGTGTTTCGTAGGGCATACCTTTAGTAACTTTCTTTTATAGTGCGAATTTGGGGTTGTCGGTTTAGGGAGGTTTTCTTTGCCAAAGGTGCTGTAGGATTGCTGTAGGATTTGTATGTACCTGTGGGTAATGTGTGTGGTGTGGGGTTGATATAATATAACATATAACCTTGTATTAACAGGTGTTTGGGGGTTTGTTATAGTTGGTTTGTGGGTGTAGCTCAGGCACCTGTATTGTGCTTTGAGTTTGGGGGCCTTTCATGATGCTTGTATTAACTGTGTTGGTGGGTGTAGGGTATATGGGCGTATTGCGGGAGGTTTTCGATTTGGGTTGTTTTTAGATTTGAGGTTGCAATGTGGGGTTGGTAAATCTATCTTCATGTCGGACTTTCCATAGGGTGTAACCATAGGTTTGCATTTCGCATTGCTGTTTTACAGGTATGTTTCGGGGTTTCGTAATTTATACTTTGTTGGCTTGGTAGTTTTGCTTGCTTTAATATTTTAGCTGGAGTTTGTGTGGGGGGGTTTGGTTTTCCTGGGTTTATTTTCGGTTTGCGGTTTTGGTTGTGATTTGTTGATATTTGTGGATTTACTAATAGTGTGGTTTGTTTACTTGTTTGTTATGCTTTGTTTGGGTGTTTAGCAGTTAGGTTTGTTGTTTTGGTGTTTCCCGAGGATTTTGTGATTCTACGCATTGTTTTGTTATGTGTTGTTTTCTTTGTTGCTATATTGCACGTATTGGTTATTTATCTAGTAGGATTTTGCTGTAGCTTACAGTTGAGATTTTACAGTATACTTTAATATTTTAGACTTGTATGTGGTGTGTAACTTTACTGTTTGAGTTTTCGATACATAGTTACTGTGCACATCCTGATACGCTTGTGGTGGGGTTAATTTGCATTATTGTTTTCGATATTACAAGGGGTCTTTATAGGTTGGGTTGATAAGTCTGTGGGAGTTCGATGTAGATGTACTGGGGAGGGTTGTTTCGTAGGTCTACTGTGTTACTTTGCATGGTGGGGTGCGTACTTGTAGTAGTTTGTAGTTTGTGTTTACGAGTTGGTTTACTTGGTTAATGATGTCTACAGGTTTGTGTTTAGGCTGTTTTCTGGTCCTCTATGTTGTGGGTTTCGAAAGTAGTTCCTGGGTTTCTTTGCTGGTAGGTAAGTGTAGGTTGTGGGCATAGAGCTTTTCAAGGTTTTTGCTTTTGGGGATTTGCTGGTTGTGATTTGTTGTATTTATTAGGTAGTTATTTTGGGTATAATTGTATAGGAAGGTTTAGATTGGTTATATTAGTATTTGTATTTGTGTAGACTTTTGTGGATTTGAGGTGCAATGATTAACCTTTGGTTTTGAGTATAGGTGTTTAGATTTGATTTGCCTTAGGGTTTGATTAGTTTAGGGAGTTTTACTTTGTTGTGTAAGGTTTAGAGTTCGTAACATAATTGTCTATTTCCATACCTTTATTTGTATGTTTTACTTTTTATATTCTGCTTATTGTGGAGTATTAGTTTGGTTTGCACCATTGTAATATCATTTACTCGTGGTTGTTGGTTTGTTATTACATGGATTTAGTGGATTTGTAAACTGTATATAATATGTTATGGGCGTTATTGTGTGGGTTTGAGTTTTGCGTTTTTGGGGTAGCGTTGTTAGACATTTGTACTTGCGGATTATGTTTGCGCTTAATGTAGGATTGGTTAGATTATTTTATTTTAGTTGTTTAGTGTGGGATTTTCAGGGATTTTGGAATGTTTGGGGTTTATACTTGTCCGATAGCTCGTTTCTTGGGTGGATTGTGTGATGCATAGGTTGGTGTTGCTACTATGTTCCTACGCTGATTGGTGATTATCTGATAGTGTTGTTTGCGTATAGGTTGTGTACTGTTATTTTAGTGTTACTCTGGGTAGACTGCAGGTGTATTATTTAACGTTACCTTTGTTTTGTAATTAGATCTGCAGGGGTCTTTTTTTGAATGTACTATATTTATGTTCTAATTTGCTTTTGATTTGGCGTTATGTTTGCTATTTCGTGCATACGTTTTGTACTTGTTGTTAGCGTGCGTGTGTTCTTAGTATGTGGTTATCTATTTTATGTTGTTTTTGTTGTGGGTTTTGTAGGTTGGTTTGTTGGTGTGTGTGTAGTTCCGCGAGGTGGATGTTTATATGAATGCTGGTTTGTATCTTTGGAGGTTTCCTTTTAAACTTGTGTTTTTATTTAGTTTATTATTTGTGTATTGTACATTAAGTTCACTTCGTATACCTTGTAATATATATTGTGCATATTTTGTGTATTTGGATTTGTAGGTATCTTGTGCTTTTTGTTTGGCTTAGTATATTTGTTGGTGCCAGTAGGGTGTTTCGGTCTGTGATTTGCTTGTGTTTGCTTTTGGGCTTGCGTTAATGGTTTGTGAATTGGCATGTTGTTGTGGTTTTCGTCGTAGGTTGTTTATAATTAAGTCTTTGATTTTGTATTTGGTTTGTGGGATGTCCTCTTAGAAGTTTTTATTTAACTGTTTTTTTAAATGAGAATGTGTAGTTGATGTTTGTGATGGGTTGCTGCATGGGTTTGTGCATTTTCATTGGATTTGTAAGGTTGCTGATTTGCTTCTTTATTATTTGTTGTTAAAATATTGTTTTACGCAGTTGACGTACCAGTTGTACTTTATGGAGGTAGGTGGTTCTCACAAGTTGTTTAGTGGTGTCCGGCTGTTTGCGTATTGATTGCAGAGTGGTTTGGACCATTTAGTTTAAACATATATATTGTCAGAGTTTTTGCGGCTTTCATTTACAAATGGGCATATTGGTAGTATATGTTGTAATATTGCCACGTATTGGTTTATTAGTGCGTGATATTACTTTGGTTAGGGTGTAGTTTATAACGTTCAATGGTTGTTTATTGCATGATTTGTTTATGGTTGTGTGTTATACTCGCATTGTTAAAGTGTTAGACTTGCTTGCCTTAGTTTAAAGTTATTTGTTTGCAGTATCTGCTTGTTGGGCGTGTGTTTGGGTTTAGCACATGCTGTTGTGTGCATTGGTTGTGTGTCGTGAGGTTTTCAAGTTAGTTTGGAGCTTTAGGTTAGGATTTGGATTATTTGCATACTTTTCATTTGTAAATTACTTATTGGCTCTATATTTTGTGTTATTTGCAGTCTTTTTTACTTTTGCTGTAACCATTAGTTTTTTGCTTGGGTTTTTGTTGCTTGGTTTGAATTGGAGGTTGGGTATCGTTGTTTACTTTGTTCGGGATTTGTTTTGATTGATTAAGGTAGGTTGGTTTTGCAACTTGGTTTGTTTTGCTTCCATGGATTGTTGTGTGTGTACTTTCGCGTATTTTGTAGCTTGTTTGGTAGGTTTATGTAGTTGGTTTTACTTCTATGTTTAGATTTTACTTATAGATTTAGTTTATATAGAGTTGGTGTGACTTTTGTTGTGTTTGTGATTTGTGGTTGTGTTATGGTGTTTTATGGTGTTTGGTTGTTATGTATTGTTTACTTTTGCAAGATTTGGGTTTTGCCTGTGGATTCGGGGACGTCGTTAGATTTTGAGCCTGCATATTGGAATTTGATTTACTTTGTGTTGTAGTTTGTTGTTTGTGGTTTTTCAGGGTTTTCGTATATGTTTGGTAGGTTATGGAGGTGTTTTTGCAGTGTTATTTTGTTGTCCTTATGGTTTTATTGTATGTGTGGGTTGTATAGTGTTTTCTTACCTGTGAGGTGCAGGCTGAAGTGGTGGGGTTTGACATTGCTACTTTGTGGTACTTGCTGGGATTTTGGGTGTACACCTGCAGGTTTTCGGGTTGGTAGAGGGTTGATATAATATAGAAGTTTATGGGTTTAGGGTGTATATATTGGGTTTTGGGGTGTTTTTGAGGTGTTTTTTGGGTATTTTTAGGTGGTTTTTTTGGGTTTTCGGTGGTTTTTGTCTGAAATGGAGTTAGGTACATTCGCAAAAATGTTGGATTTTCGTATTTTAAAGGTTTGGTGGTTTGTGATGCTGTGTGGTAGGTAATGGTTGTGTTTGATTTCTGGAGTTTGCGAGTAATGTGTGTTCACGTACCTTGTTTGTTGGTGTTTACATAGCTTGTTTAAAGTTGTGTGATTTAGATCTATGCAAGCTATGAAGCTTTATGTAGTTTGTTAGGTAGTTAGAGTTATTTTAAGCATTTGCTTGATTGGTTTTACATTGATGGTGTATGTTTCAATTGGAATAGTTAGCTTTTGTGCTATGGTTGTTTTTGATTTCTCGTACATGTTTACTTTCCGGTAGTTTTGGGGTTTAGGGATATGGTTGAAGTTGTATTTAAATGAGTTAGTTGTTAGTTTGCGTTTACAGTGGCTTGTCGTTTGGGTGTAATTTGTATTTATGAGTATCAGGGATTCCTTTTGATGTTGGAGTTAGGTGATTTAATTGTAGGTTTGTTAGTTTACTTGAGGGGATTTTACCTGTTATTTTTATGGTTGTCGCGTAGATGAGGTACTTTCGCATGCAGAGCTGCTAATTTGTGCATTTTATTGCGCATGTTATAGTTTTGTTGGAGTTAGCATTTCCTGTTCAGTTTTGACATAGTTGTAGAGTATTACATTGAGTTTGTAGCTTTATATGCACATTATTTGATATGTTATGGATATTAATAGTATGGATTTGCAAGACTTGGTTTGCAGATGTGCTGCGGTTGTTAGTGCTACCTGCATAGGGAAGTTTAGGACGTTTGCTTTGTTTGTTTGGTTATGTATTTTGTATTTTGCTTGTATATTTGGATCTTAGGGTTGAGTAGGCTAGGTTTACGTAATGTGTATGTGTATTAAATGTGGTGGGCGTTTACTTAGTGTTTTATGGATGAGTTTTATATTGCTGTATTGTTTGTTTTGGAATTCTACATGTAGGTCAAGGGCTTGTAGTATTGGTTGTTAAGTGTGTACATTTTCTTAATTTAGGATTTTGGATTATGAGTTTACTTGTTGTATACCTAGGTTTAAGATTGTTAGGGATTTATAGTAGTGAGACTCTTGTTTGTTGTTTTACTTTTATATTTGATTCTTTAGTGTAATAGTACTTGACCGGGTATTTATTGTTTTTTTGGTATTACTTTTATGTAGGTGATGTATAATGCGGATTTTAGTTGTGTTCTATACTTGTTTATTTTGGGGAAGGGTTGGGTGCTACCATAAATATCGTGGATTGGTAGTAATATTATTAAGGATATGGGTAGTTATGGGTTTTAGAGTCCATAAGGGTGTGTGTTTGTTTTTGTCATAGTTTGTATTAGGTTTTCTTCTATGGCTGCATAGGTTTTTGATTTGTTTGTTTATGTATTAAGGTTTGCATGTGAGGTTTGTGTTTTGTTTTGGTATGTGGGTTTATAGTTAAGTTTATTGTGAGGGTTACATTTTACTGGTTACTTGGTTTGCTTTTACTGGATATTTGAGCTACGCGGAGTGTAGAGGGTGGAAGTTTATTATTTTATGGTTTTAAGCACGGATAGGTATGCTATTAGTACTCGTTTAGTAAGTTTTCGTTTAGGCAGGTAAAATACGTGGGATTTTGATGTTTTGGATTTAGGTTGACTAGTATTGTAAATTTCTTTTGTTTGGGTTATAGTTGTAATTTGTTGTTTATTTCAATTTTTTACGTAATTGTAGCTATTTATTTGCATGCACTGTATAGTTGCAGGTTTGTAAGTGGAGGTGGTTAAGTTTATTGTAGTTTAGGTTAGATATCTGATTATATTTACTTGGTTGTTGTTTTTGTATGTTTGGTGGTTGCTCAGCGTGCTGTGTTAGGTGTTTAGGCTTTGTGCAGGGATATGTGTTGCTTTGCGCTCACGTAATTTAGTACTTTAAGAGTTGTTTATGTCTTTCGTTGTGTTTTCCATATAGTTGTGTTTTGGGTTCATATTTGTTGGAGCTGTTGCATTTATGTTGGATCTTGCGTTCAACCGATGACGTATGTTTGTATGAGCTGTTAAGTTTTGTGATAAGGGTGTTTGCGAGTTTGGCGTGTTTGTAGTGTATATAAGCTTCAGTTTTTTGTTTTGATTTGCAAGTTGTTTGTAGTTACGTTTTACATTTATGTTGCAGAAAACATATTTTCGTTGTTTTACGGGGTTTGTTTTGAGTAGGTACTTTGTTATAGTTGTTTGTTTATATTGTAGGTTCACAGAATATGTAGGGTTATAGCATGTGCAATAGTGCAGTTACGTGTTTGTTGCACTTGTTTAATCGGGTATAGGTTGTGATTTGTTTCAGGAGTTTAGGTTGTCTGTTTTGTGGTTGTTGGTTTGTTTGCGTGTTGTCTATAGAGTTGCGGCAAGACTTTTGTTTTGTAGTGGGGTTAATAGTTTGGTTTATCCGCTTAGGATTTGACTTTTGTATTGATTACTTATTGCCTACATAGTTAGAGTTTATTTGTATTTAATAGTTTGAAGGCTTGCGGATTTCCGTATTAAGCTTGTTAGCGCGTGGATTTTGGGGTTGATTATGTTTTGTTTAGGATTTAGTTTTCAAATAGTTTGTTACATCTTATTAGTTGCAATGGGTATTCAGTTAGTGTAGGTGTCGGGTTTAGGTTGGTTTGAATTGTTTGGGGAGTGTGTGTTTAAGTGCGTATGTGTTATAGCTTATGTTTGCAATTACTTGTGCTTTGTTTCTTGGTGTGTTGTACGCTTTCATTAAACTTTTAATACGAAGTTTAGAGGTTGTGCTTTTGAGGTGTTTGTTGCTGTTGCTTGTGTATTGAATTACTTTAGATTTATAGTTGCCCGTGTGTTACAAGATTGTTCACTTTGGGTTTATGTTATTGTTAAACAACTTGATGTGGAATTGTGGTTGATTCTGTTTTTGGTACATGTCATACGCTTATTGTTTTCATTTAGGTTGTTACTCAGGTTTTTGTCTTTTACTTGTTGTTGTTGTTAGTTTGTGCATATTGCTTTTCTTTTGTTTTTGTTGGGGTAGTTGATGTTGTGTAGGTCGCGGCAGTGTGGTGTTGGGTTTGTAGTAGTTGTTTGCGGTTGCCGCTGGTTTAGATGGGTTTTAGTTGTTATGATATAGGATACACTGGGAGGGTTGGTTATCGTTGCTTTTAATTATAAGGGTTGTTTTCGTTTTGTTTTATTTGTTAATAGTTATAAATAAGTTGGGTTTCGCTTTGTGTATTGTTGTAGATTTAGGGTTTTACATGTTGCGTGTTTATGCATTGGTTGTTAATTTGTTTGTTTCAGGTTGTTTGTTTTGTTTTGTTTTGGGGTAGCTGGGCTTCGATTTGTATTTGTATTTCGAGATTTTATTTTATGTGTAGACTGCTATAGCGTGTTGTTAGGGGTGGTTTGATTGCTGGTAATTTGAGGTTGCTTTGTGTTTGTTTTGGGTTTTTGGGGTTGTTTTAGTTTGGGTTTGTTTGCGGCTTTCGCGTTTACCGGAGGCTGTGAGGCTTTTAATGTTGGGGTTTGAATTTGATAGTATGCAGATGCTACTTAGGGTGTGTATGGGATTTGCATGACAACTTCCATTTGCGACTGTCCTGTAGGGTTAATATAATATAAGAGCTAGGTTTGTTATGCTTTATAGTAAACATATAATATAGGCAGATTATTTAGTGATACTGGCAGTTTTGGGTTTCGGTGATGAAGTTTTATAGAGGCAGGCTTTGGAGTGGGTTTTTTAGGTTTGTGGGTATTTGTGGGTTTAGAATTGTGTATTTAAATTTTTGGGGTTTTAATGGTTACTATCATGGTTTTGTTTGGTTTGAGGGTTTGGTGTGTATGGATACGAGGTACTTGGTTTTTGATTTCTACTTTTGGGTTTGCTTGGTTGGGTATCCCATTAACACCCGGTTTGTAGGGTGGTGTGGGGTTGTTAATTCCTAATGTTTGTATGTATGTTGCTGAGTTGCCGCTTACGTGCGTGATTTGGGTTTTAGACTTTAATTTGTATATTTTATAATATTTGTTTTAAGTGTGTTGTGTATAATAGTTGGGTATTTAAATTTGTTTTAGTATATGGTTTGAATACTTTGTGGATTAGTGTCTGTTTGGATATGTTTTGTTTTGCGTCATTCTAAATAGAATTTGGCGTGAGTACGTTTAGGTTAGTTGTTTTATAGGTGGCGATGTGAGGGGTGTTTGTATAACACTTACGGGTTGTGTTTGTAGATAGTTGTAATTTTGTGGTTTGTACTAATGTTGTGGAAGTTGGTTTATAATGTTTTGGTATGCGTAGAGAGTTTCTTTGTGACGGTTTAGATGTTGCTATTGCCTTATGGTATTTTGATGGATGGAATTGCTATTTGTTTGTGTTTGGTAGCTTTGGGAGGGTGGTTTGTGTACATATAGTTGTGCTTTTATATAACATATTGAACTGTAATATTATTTTATTATTTGTTTTTTTATTTTATTACTTGAATTAATTGTATGATTTGCTAATTTTAGTTATTTAGGGTATGGGTTTGGGTATTGCTTGGGTTTTTGTCGAGGTTTTGTAGATGATTTACATTTTGCTTGATTTTGGTGGTGTTGTTTTGTATTTGTGGGTATGTTTTGTAGAGGCTACATTTCAGAAACACGGGTTTAAGTGTTGCATTTAGGTTTAGAGCTGGTATGTTTACTGATTTTGAGTAGGTTTTGGGTTTGTGGGGTTTTGTATATGGGTTGTGGTTTTGTTTGTTGTACCTGCGACTTTCGGTTTCGATATTAATTAAAATATGGGTTATGTTGTACATAGGTTTACGGAGTTGTTGTGAGGTTTATAATTTAAGGGTGTTGAGGTGGATTACGTATTTGTTGTATGTTTGCGTAATTTTTGTTGATTTTAGTTTTTTGGCTACCATATTGTGCAATAGTTCAAAGGTTGTATGTTTGCGTTTTGGGTTTGCTTTATGGAGAGGTTGGCATACGTG
>JASAOA010001250.1:0-14810 GCA_030849815.1 Vickermania spadyakhi | reverse complement strand
CGCTTTTGTTTTTGTCTTAATATGTTTATATTGCGAGTTTTGATTGGATTGTGTGTTAGGTGATTTCTTAAATGCTGCTTGCGTGTATGCGGGGAATGCTTATTATTTGGAGTTCAGTTTGACGGGTTGGATATGGTATTTGCAGTGGTGTAATCTTGTTTTTGAGTGTGGTTGTTTTGGTAAATTACAACCCCAATAGATGCGGGTTTCCTGTAGTTGTTTTATGGCTTGTATAGTTCGTGTAGGTTTTAACTTTTGATTACTAGGTATTTTAGTTAGTACTTGTCATGGGCAGGTTGATTTGGTTATGTTTGGTTTAGAATAGATTGTAGGCTTATACAGATATTGTAAGGTTGCTTTGAAGAGTGTGTGACTGTTTTATACCACTTAATTCATAACTTATTGTAATATTACGGGTATCATTTCTTGTGTTTATGAGTTATTACTTTGTGAATGGAGATTTTATAGTTTATGATATTTGGTTAACATGTAGGTGGTATTTTGCTGATTGGTATAGTTACTGTGCTCGTATTGTTGTGGAAATTGTAGGTTGGAGGTTACTTTTGTTGTGTAGTTGCTTTCGATTTTTGTTTGGCTTTATGATTTGTAATTTGGCTTTGGGAGCATTTCGGTGCATGTTTAACTTGAGGTTGGGTACTGCCTGTATTTTAGGCGTTTTTTGGTCAAACTGCCGATTTTGCGAGCTGTGTAGGGTTGATATAATATACGACGAACTAGCTATTTGGGCATATTTTGGGTTAAAGGTCTTTTCCCTGCTTTTGTTGTAGGATTTAGGGTTGTTGGGCTAGGTTTTGCGGTTTTGCCTTGGGTTTGTTGCGGATTTCGTGGTATATGCTAGTAAGTTACGTGGTTTTGCGAGGTTTTTTCTGAGGTTTGTATTTTTACTTTTGATTGAGGTAGTTTTATGAATATTTTGTTTTGATATTTGTGGATTTTACAGGGAATGTAGGTTTGTGATTTTGATTTTGTTAGGATGTTTTGTAGGGTATGTCCAGTACACTTATTTGTCGTATTTGGTTTTAGGCGACATTACAATATTGCTTAGCTGTACCCGCTTGCATGTGTGTGGGTTGTAGACTTAAACTCTGCAAGTTGGTTTAGTAGTTCAGGTTACGGTTGTTGAGTTATTTTGCTGTGGCTATGTGGTTGTGTTGTTTACATTTAGAATATGCAATTATGTGTTTTGTTTACTAACTGTGTAGCCGCATTTTGTGTTAGATTACGTTTTTCCTGTACGGTTAGGAATCTTACGTTTTTGTATTTTGTGTTGTGGTTTTGGTATTTTGTTATTGATGGTTTAGTTTTGTCTGCATCTTATATGTTTAGTTGTGTTTGATGGGTTGACTTGTGGTTAGGTTTGAGTGTGCTATAGGTGGGTTTGTTATTACTGTACTTTATTGGTTACGTTGCGTTTGTTTTTGTTGTTCATAGTGTTGTATCCGGGTAATATGATTATATTCCGTAAATTTGTATGTCTGGACTTTGATTGTTATATTTGGTTTTTGATTGCTTTTGTGGGGTGTGTTTTATTTATATGGTTATGTGTTTACGTTGATGCCTTTAAGTGTTGGTATGGAGTGATATTGAAGTTGTAAGGTTCCCGTTAAATTGGGATTTGTTATACCCTTTTTATTAGTATTGTATAGTATATATGTTTTTGGTTACGCGTTTAAAGAGTAAGGGTTGCTGGTTTAACTGCTTTAATATGTTTATTGGTTGGCAGAAGTTACTAGTTTTAAAGATGTATGTGTTTTGTTATTGTGTACGTGATTGGTTGCGGGTTTTGAGATTTGTTGCTTATAGGCATTGGGCGGGAGCTGTTTTGATTTGTTTTGGATCAGGTTGGTTATAGGTTCTACATTACGTATTCTTTTGTAGTTCGCATTAATGCTTGTTCTTGCGTATGCTACGGCAGGTGTGTAATAATATAGTTAGATTGTAGAGATGTATATTTAGGGTTTGTGTATTGTTAATTTTGTAGATTGGTTTTGGGCGGTCGTGTAGTCTGCGTGTTTTGCGTTTATGATTTGCTGTTTTCGATGTATATTGTAGTTGTTGATGTTTGGTTTATCGCATAGAACACATTTGAGAGGTATGTTTTGCTCGTGTGTTATTTTACTTGTATTCTCAAGTTGATAGTATTTCAGATTACGCTTTTGTTTTGTTTTAATGTTCTACTATCATTCGGAGATTGCTATGTTTGTGAAGCTTAGCTTGGATTTGTAACTCGTTTTGATACTTTTAGGTTTATAGTGCAATATCAATGTGCATGTGTAGATTGTGTTTTCGATGCTATAGTTAATTAACTTGTATATTGTAATAATGATGATGGTGTAATGTGTGTTTTTGTGATATTACTTTATGATTATATATTTATGACTTATGTTTTAATGTTTTATGTGCTGTTTGTAGAGTTGGTGTATTATGCGTTAGTTTTACTGGTTAGGGTTTACGTTTGTTACAAGTTGATGTGATTTGTGTTTTTGTTTGTGTTTGCGGGATGTTCCACTTTGAACATATGTGGGTTTTGTAAAATGGGTGTTAGTCTTAGGAGGGGTTTGCTATATACTTGTAGATTGTAGGGTTTGTGTTTAAAGTGCTGGAATTTAGATTTTAATGCTTTGGGGTTTGTTGTAGTGTACTTTGTAGATTTAGTTTTGGTAGAGTTTGTTGCATGCTTGTATGTCTCATTTGGGCAACAGGGCATTTTCGGATAGTTTGGGTTTAACGCAGATTGTGGTAGGGCAGTTGCTGTGTATTCAAGGTTTTGGTGAACGCGTGCATTTGTATGTTGTTTTGAATCTTGTTAGTTGGTTAGGGTACACTTCAGAGTTGTGATTCAGATTGGCGACATACGGGTATTTGTGTTTCTGTTTTGTAGATTGTAATAATGCGCGGAGTAGGTTTTGCGGCTTGGACATTGCTTATTGTTTGGCTTATAGTTGGCCTGTAAGGATGCAATACCTACTACATGTTATCGTTGCTTTTAATCAGTTTAATAGTTAGGATTTGTATGGTTGTTTTGTTATTTGGTTGTGGTAGGCGTTGGTGTTTGTTTGGAGAATTTGGATTTAGGTGATTTAGTTTATGTGGACGACTTGTATTGTGTAGTTTAGTTCGTACTTTGTGGATATCTAATTGTTTGGGTGTAGTGTGTGGTAATTTATCGTAGGTTGCATGGATTTCTAGAGTGTAGAGCACCTGTTACACGCGGGTTTGTAAAGTTAAAATATATTGTCTAGTTTGGTGTTTTTAGTGATTTTGATTGTTTGGTATTGTATAAGTTTAATTTGGGTGGTTTACGAGTAGTAGCTTTGATATAACACTGTATACATGGGTTGTAGAGATTGTAGGTAGGTGTTTAATGGTTGTATTTTGTTGGTGGATTTTCTTTGGTTTTGTTAGTTGCGCTGTGTTTTACTTTATAGTTTGTTTTGGTTTGGCAGTTTTGAGTTGCTATTGTAGGAGTGTTGTTGGTGTTGTTTAGGGTTTTTGATGCAATAATGAAGTTACGATGTAAGTACGCGTTGACACCTTAAGGTTACTGAGGTTACCGGGTTGCTTTATTAGATTGTGCTAGTTATGATCGTTAGGTTGTGATTTTGTTTGAGGGTTTTATGTTTATTTTATAGATATACTTATGTTTGGTATTTGATTGTTTGTGGGCATTGTAGTTTAATTTAATTGTAATATTGTGACATGCATTATCTAATTTTATAGTTATTACTTAGGATTGTTATAAATTGGTGTTATGACATGGATATGCTGTAGGGTTTAGCCGATCATTTAATGTTGTAATAGGTTTTTTGGTGTTTCGTATTGCGTTGCATGTTTGTGTTTTGTTGTTTTCTTTGTTTATGTTAAGTGTTGTAGGTTACGTGGTTTTTGTTACTGTTTGTAATTGTGCACGCTTGGGTTAACGAAATGCTTATTGGTTTTGCGGGCTGATTGTGTATGTTTTGTGTTTTATGATTGCTTTTGTTTGCTTGCAGGCAGTTGCATTGTTACCTGCACAGGTTTGTTAGCATGGGGTAGCGATCTAGTAGTTCATAGTTAGGATTTTGTTTATTTGTTGAATTTGTAGGGTTGCATTTGTTTTTGTTGGTTTGTGGTTTTATTGGTAGCGGCATAGGTTGTGCTTTAGCGAGGTTATTTATAGACTTGGGTACTTGGATTAATGTGTGTGTTTTATGTAGTTGTATTTGCTTGTTGGATAATGGTTTTGATGGTTGTTTTGAATGGTTATTGGCTTTAGATTATAAATGTTTGGAATGGTAGACTTGTTAGGTCCTTGTTTTTGTTAGGTATTCTTTCCGGAGGTTGGTGACGATAGCATAATATTAGACGTTATGATTGCGTAGGTTTAGTTATTTGGATGGGTTTACTTGTATTTTGCATAAGTCTCCTTTTGAACTGCTAGATTTGGAGTATAATAAGGGTTGATATAATATAGTAAATTAGATAGCTGGTGGGGTTATTTGTATAAGATACGGGTTTTGCAGGCAGATTGTTAGATTTTGGGTTGCTGTGAATGCAAGTTGTGTGGAGTGTGTAGATGGGTTTTGCTAGAGGCGTGTATTAGACTGAGGTTTACCGGTACATGAGATTTAGGTGCTTGGTTACTAAATTATTTAGGTATAGAATTTAGGTTTTCCGTTATTATTGCTACGGGTAATTTACGACTTGGGTATTTTTAGATTTTGTAGTAGTGCATATTGGATAAGCTGCTTATGTAGCATGTAGATAGGTTTAGCTGTGTTGATGTTTGGGTTGTATATTTTAGATTGCCAAAACTTGTGAGTGGCGTTTACAGTTGTATTTTGCAAGTTGTTATTATTTCAGTTTTGTTTTGGGCTATTTACATGCTGTAGTTACCCATATAAGTTGGTTTGGGAGTTAGGTGTTGTTTGTGTTTTCTTTTGCGGTTATGGGTTTGGGTGTTTGTTATTGTTGAGGTTGTAGTTTTTTCTTGAGTTTTGTTTTGGCATACACTTTAACGTGCTTAGGTTTGGAGATTAGGTTTATAAGGGTGTATGTTAGCTTGTACTTTATTGTACATTAGTGATTGTTTGTAAAGTACTTAATTTGTATTTCTGGTTTGGCAGGGATTTGGTTTTAATGTATGGGTTTTGTTCCGTTTCTTAGTGGTGATAATTCTCTTATTAAGGTTAATTGTTTGGGTTTATGTTTTAGGATGTTTTACTGGTAATATTTAATGTTTATAAAGATTTTTGCAAGTTTGGATAGGTTTGTTTTTCGTTTGTTTTAGATTGTTTTTATTTGTGTGTTTTACTTGGTACTTGGTTATTTAGTGTTTTACAGTTGTTGGGTATTAGCAAGGTTTAGTTACTTGTGTATTTGTTTTAGGGTATGGTTATGTGGGCATTCTGTTTACGGATAGGAAATAGTTGGGTTTTTATTTGTCTTCTTCTGTGGAAGTTTGGTTGGGGTGCTTATTGGTTGCTTGACTTTTAGATTTGATTAATGTTACTGTAAGCTTTTGATTTTTGTAGTTTGTTCGTACCTGCTGTTTGGGTGGGATTTTAAGGAATGAATTGGTTTGTTGTGCAGGTTTGCTTATATGAGGTTTTGTTTTGTCTTGTTTGATTGTGGGGGAAGGCTTGTTCGATGCTTGACTGTACTTGGTATTGTACGTATGGCGTACTATTGTAAGTATTTGCTTGCGCGCTTTCGGAGTTGGTTTGTTTTGCATTTCGTAGTAGATTGTATAGGCAGGTCGTTTTGTTCTTTGATTGGATTATTATAATATAGATTTGCACTTAGAGGTGCTTCCGATGTTTTGGCTTTGGATACTGTTGCGAGGTTGCTTTACTCTTTGTTAGTTTGTGTATTTGCATATGTGGTGTTTAAATTTATAATAGCTGGTTTAAGGTTGTAGTTTGTTTCGTGGTTACTGGATGCCCAAGGTTGATTATTTTCGCTAAGTTTGAGTTTGGGTTGCTTTGCTGGTGTTTCATTGAGGTTTAATAGTACGGTGGGTTTTGGAATATGTTGTAAGTTGCATAGTTTTTACTTTTGTGTTTGTTTGTTTTTGTGTGTTTGAGGTTGATACGTTTTTGTAGGCGTTGTGGGTTGGGGTATTATTGTTTAGGTTTGCAAACGTTATATACCTTGTTTTGTATTTGGAAATGTTTTCATTTTCTGTATGATTGATATTTGTAGTTTGCTAATTTGTGTGCACTAGGTGGTGTACACTAGTGAGGTGTAGGTTTGTGTTTTAGTTTGTAGTATGGGTTTGCTTAGATGTTTGTGTTTTAGGTTTGTTTTGTTTATGATTTGTTGATGTTTTGGTGTGTGGGTTATGGTTGTTGGAGTTTGGAGTAGCGTTTTCTTTTCGGGTTTGTAAGTTTGTAGTGTTGTAGTTTTACGTATAGTGTTTCTTAATGTTTAGGCATTATGGTGGTGTGTTTGTTTTGGGTTTCGGGATTTTGTGGTTTACAGGTTTGTGTTTACTTTACATTTGAGCAGCTATACAGTGAGGTTTACGCTCTGTAGGGTTGTGTTACTACAATATACTGTGTTTTATAGTATAGTGTTTTATGTTTTGGACTTATAGGTTTGTGAATGGTGTTTTGTTTTGTTTTAGTATTCGATTACTTGTGTTTGATGTGTTCTATGTTTTTGTTTCTTGCGTGATGGGTTGGTGTGGCAATATTTAGGTTGTGTTGTTCAATGAGATTGTTTGATTTGATTTTGCGTTGTAGATTCGCATTTTTTGTTGAGTTTGAGTGGTTTTGTTTTGGGTTTAATTGTGGGAGTTTGTTAGATTTGTGCTGTTTGTTGTTTTAAGTGTATTGGTATACACGTAATGTTTTATATTGCTAGATCTTATGCATTTGAGATTTTACTATTGTTATGTTTGGTTTGCTTGTTGGGTGTTGGTTTTGGTAACTGTGTATTGGCTTGTATTGTTATTGTGTTTGTTAGTGTTGTATATCTGGTGGATTTATACAAGTCTTTAGGTACTTTGCCAAAGATTCCATGGTTGTTGGTTTTGAGCTTGGGTGTTTTGCTGGTTTGATAGGTTTGTATATTATCAAGATGTGTGCCTTTTTGTAGGTTGTGGGCTTTTGTTTTGTTGTGTGCAATATGGTTGGTATTGTTTACTTAATAATTCAAATTTAGGTTTGTGCGTTGTTTTGCTACGTTCTAGTTTGGGGAATTATAGTTTCACTTGTGGTTTGTTTGATCGTTGTGTGGGTGTTTCTATTGGCTTAGTGACTTGGGTTGTGTTATAGTGTTAGTGTTCGCAGTAGAGTCGTGTAAGTTTGTCTCTTTTGTTGTCTGTTTTCGGTGTTTATGATGGTATTTGTAATATTTTACCTTTTAATTCTTTTTTATTGGTGTTATTACTAGGTGCGTTATAGTGTGTTAGTTGTATTGGTTATTTATACCNTTTGCTGTGGATATTTGTTAGAGGGGGTGGTTTTGGGCTTTACACAGGTTTAGATATGCTGAAATTTATACATTGTAATATTTATCGTTTCTTTTCGTTTTATGTTGTATTATTACTTGTGAACTTTATAATTATTGATTGTTATCTTTTGTTTACTTTAACTACTTGAGGTTTTGTGGGACATGGTACTTTGAAATTTGTATTAGATTTGGTGACTTTATTTGTTTTTTGTTGAGTTTGCATGGGTTCTTTTTGGTTTAGGGTTTGGTTTTGCAGTATGGGTTTATAGTTACTTACAGCTTTTTTGGTTTTGTGTTTGCAGATTTGATAACCTTTGTTTTGTTTTGCATTTGGTGGGTATTCCTTTATGTCGTGTATTTAGTTAGTGGATTTGGTGTGCATTTGATTTTCTTTCCGCCTGTAGGTTTCGCATACTGTGTAGAGTTGTTATCTGCGATATTAAACTAGAGGTTTCGAATTTTCCTGCGTTTTTGGTTTTTGGATTTGCGTTGTCGTGGAGTTTCCGATTTTGTATGTTTGAGGGGTTTAACATTTGCGCATTTTCGTTACTTGGATGTTTCGGGGGTCCGGCAGTTTTCGGCTACTTGCTACAGTTTTTATACACTTGCATGTTGCAGTTTGCGGTGTGAGATTGCGTGCACCTGCATGATTTAGAGCGTGTGTAGGGTTGATATAATATAGTGGCAAACTGGTAGGATTTGGTTTTCCTGTGTTCTTTGTGTTTTGTGGGTGTTATTTGCTTGTATTTGGTGTGAAATGCATCTGTTTTTAGTATATTCTGTATATTTGCGTGTTTTGTTTACTTTCGATATTTTGGGTTTTGGGGTGCTTTTTTGTGGACCTACTTGGCGCAGGTTTTGGGTGCACGCATGGGAGCTTTGTTTGGATCCTGAAGTTGCGTGTGATTTGCCGATTTTGTCTTTGTGGGTTCTGTATAATATAAGCATAATAGAGTTTTTAATTTGCTTTCTGTCTGTGTTAGATTTTGGTTTTTAAGGACTCTTTATTGCATTACTTTGCTGGAGTGTATGGTGTAGATCATGTTTTGGGCTGTTTGGTATGGCTATGGATTTAGCGTGGTTCCGATAGTTAAATTGCTGCAGCGGTTTGGGTTTGACGAATTTGCTTTTAGAGTTGTGTAGATTGCTGAGGTTGGTATTAGTATAGGTGGGTACTTTGGGTTGCAAGTTTCTTTTGGGGTTGTATTGGTTTTGTGCGGTATTTGGTTTGGTTTATTTTATTGTTTTGATATTTTGTAGGTTAGTGGAGTACATTCGAGTGGTTTGGTAGAGTGAGGCTGCCATTTCGATAGATCTTTTAATATGTATTAGGGGTTACTGTTATCGTTTACGAGTTTTGATTAGGATTTAGCACTGCATTATACCGAGTAGTTTACACATTTACGTAGACGGCTACTTGTTTGTTTTGGTAGGGTTTGTTATGCAGGCCTTTAGTTTGTTTAGTTTTGTGCTTAAATTAGTTGTTAGGTTTGTTGGGTTTTGTGGTTTGTGGGTTTCCAGTTTGTGTTGTGGCTGGATTGTTTATTCGGGGTTTATAGTTGTAGACTTAAAGATGGGTTATCGATAGGCTTGCAGTTTTGCGCTAGTGTATAATTGTATGCGATGTGTTTTTACAGTTGATTTAGTGTTAGGTTTGTATTTTAGATTTAGATTACTAGTTTGGGTATGTGGTTAGTTCACTTTGTATTTGGTTTGGGGTGTGTGTGTTACTTTGTGAAACGGCTTAGATTATATTGTGTTGTTATATTTGTAGTTTGTTTAGTTATTTGTAGAATTTGGGCTTTATAAATATTAGTACTGACAGGTTTACTGTAGGGTTGAGATGCTGGGAATTGCTTGGTGGTTTGTAGTTTGTATATTAATGGGTATGTGTGGTTAGTTCTCGTAGAGTTGGTGCTTGTTGGATAGGTTTTGTTATTTTTACTTTATATTATGGTTTTACGTTTTTGTGTAGGTGATGTAAGTTGGTAGTTTTAAATTGCTAGGTTGGTATGCTTGGGTTTGTTAGAGGCCTGGTTTAATACACTTTGTGGGTTTTCATTTTACTGGCAACTTGCGCAGGTTTGATTTAGTGATTGTGTTTAATTGATATTTACGGACGGTGATTTTTTGGTTTACTTTAGTGAGTTGGGTATACTGCAATGGTTAGGTTTTGTATAGATGGGCAAGATTTGGGATGGGTTTCGAAGTTTGGAGGTATTAACACAGATTGTGTCGTTGTGGATTGTTTTCGTTGCATGCTAACTTTGATTTGTAATAGTTTTATGTGGAGGTTATTGGTGTTACATGGGTGCGTTTTGCTTATTTGGGGTTTGTTTATGTAAGTAATGAGGTATGTTTGTGATTTATTTGTGACGGGATTTGTTATTGCTTTAGGATGTACGTTTGGGGTTTTATTAGGGTAACTCTATTTAGGTTACCAATGCATACACAATTTCGGGGTATTGTACCTTTGTACTTGCGGATCTTCTATGTTTGCGTACTTTTGCGTTGTGACAATTGGAGTTATTGTGGTGGGTGCTTTTATGTGTTTTACTGTGTGTTCGTATAAGGTTTGGCAGAGTTGTTGTTGTTTCTGGTAGGTGGGCACAGTAGCTGTGGTTTTAATTGTGGTGGGTCCAGTTTTGATGCGGTGGATGGTGTTTAGAATTTGGGTTTAAATGTTTACCTACGTTTGTATTTGAGGTTAGATGTGTTTGTTACCGGCGTCATTATGGTTGTGGCATAGGATGCATTTACGGATTATTGGGGTTTGCTATAGTACAATTGTGGATGCATATAGTTTCAGTAGGAGTATACATGGTTAGGTTTTGGACTTGCTTAATTTGTCGTATGGGTTAGTGGACTTACTTTCCCTGTTATAGTTGTGGTTTTAAGATTGGGGTTGTCCTTGTAGTGTTATATGTTGTTTTGTTTTATGTGTCATTTTAGCAGTACCACAGTTTAGTGTGGTTTTGTAGCGTTATTGCATGCCGTATTTTGTTGGTTGGTGTTGTTCATTTAAGGTATTGTATGCATTAGTTTATAACTTGTGTTCTTGGGAATGGGTTTTTACTTGTAAGTTTTGTGTGGTTACTTTCGGTACTTTTGTAGATTTAACGTTTGCTTGTGGTTTTGTTTTACTAATGATTTGTAGATTGGATCTTTTAATGAGATTAGTTTATTTAGGTATTTTGGTGGGTTGGTGGTTTTATGTGCTGGTTGGTATTTGTTGTTTAGTGCAAGTTTCCATATTAGAGTTGTGTCCTCCGGAGTTTTTGTTTGTTAGATTGATTTTCCTTTTTCCTGCTGCTGGAGTGTTTGTGGGTTAGCGTGTTTGCTAGTTATAGGTTTCTGCAGTTTTTACTAGTGGGTTATATTGTTATGGGTTTCTGTGCGATAATGTAGGTTTGTAGTTTGACGTATTTACATTGTCTGTGTGTGGTGTGCGACTTATAAATTTGTTATTGCTTTTATGGTAGTGTTTGTTTGTTTCTTTGTTTAGCTTGTATTTTGAGGTTTGGAGTTGTGGGTTATTGTTTATCTGGATGTTTGTGTTTTTCGTTTTTGGGTTTCTTGCATATGTGTGTGTTGAATTTTGTTTGTTTCTACTTATATTATTTGTTAATTGCTTATATTACTGTTTTACGTTGGTGGTTTTTGTATGGGTGAATTTTAAATACTTGTAATATTAATGCACTCTATTGTTTGGGTTTTTAGTATTACTTGTTTTTTGTTATAGTTAGGTTTAGACGTAGTGCATTGAACTTATGTTTTACTTTTGTTAGAGAGGGTTTACGTGGTACTTCTTCCGGATGTAGTGTTTCGTATAGAGTTTAGTTTTTGTGTTTGCGTTAGTGGTTTGTTTTGGTTTGCTAACTTGGCCGTTCGTATAGTTGTATTTGGTAGGTTCCTAGGACTTTCGTTTTGTATAGTTTGGGGTTTTATATACTTCATATTGGTTTGAAGTTATTTACGCATAACTAAGTATGTTGTTACAGGCAGCTTGTTCTTGCATGTTTTGTTTTCTTTTAGTGTTGATTTTGTATTTGTTATTTTGAGTTACGGACCTGTAGGATGTGTTCCGCAGGGTTTGCTGATTTACGTAGTTGGTTTTGCATTTTGTTGTTTTATATGATTTTAATTACTTTTTAGCTTGTGGAGATTTGATTTGTTAAATAGAGTTGGTGCTAGGTGTTACTTATTGGCTTAGTGTTAGTTATTAGTTATGATCTTTCTGTTTCGATTACGTTGGGTGGGTTGTGGGTGGGTAGGTTTGTGAGTTGTGGGTGGGTAGGTTTTGGGCTAGTACAGTTGTTAGGATGTTGCTTTGTAGGCAGGTTTTTAGCTCTGAACTGCAGGTTTCTTGGCGTCTGGAGGGTTGATATAATATAAGGGATTTGCTGTAATTTGGTTGTTGAGACGCTTCAGGGGTTGGTAGTTTACCTGATTTTATAGCTGTTTTATGTGATTTCTTATACTGTGATGCTTTGTGAGCTTTGGGTTTCGGAGTGTGTGGGATTAGTTGTAAGTTAGATTGGTTGTTAGGTTTAGGTGCGGATTTTGTGAGTGTGTAGGCCTGATAGCTGTTATTTTGAAAGATTGTTCATGATTTCTGGGGTTTGTGTTTGGTTATCGTTAGTTTAGACATTCTTCGGTTATTGATATCTTTAGGTGTTGGTTTAGGTCACATGTTTTTGTTTTTGGGGTAATGTATAGTTGTACTTATTCATAGACTAATTAGTTTGTTTGTGGTGTAAATGCCTGATGAGTTTCTTTAGGATTGTAATTATACTTGGGGTTTCAGTAGGCAGTTGTTACTTATGTTGCTGTCGGGGAGTTTCTTTGGGCGCGAGGCTGTCGTATTTTAAGTTGAGAGTTTTGATAGGTTTGTGGTTTTAGGTTGTGGGGTTTTGATTTCCAGATTGTACTGTATAGGATACAAATGCCACGGTATGGATTGCGTGATATGGGTTTCCAAGTGTTGTTTAATTTTGTTTGGGTTTGGCGGTCGAGTGTAGTTTGCTTGTTAGTTATAGGTTTTGTTTCAGATTTGTTTTGCCGTGTTTGTTTTGGTGTAGATTGGTTTAGGGGATTTGCAATGACTATTTTGGTTATTTGCATTAGGATTAGTTTTCATTTTGATAGTTTCATTTATTTCGTAAGTATGTAATATTGCCACTTTATGCTTGTGGTTTTTTATTTTATTACTTAGTGATTACTTTTAACTTAATGGTGTATTTGAGGTTGTCTTTTTGTTTTGTAGGTTGTTATATTTGATTGTCCTTAGAGCTTGTATTTTGCTAGCTTGTTTGTATTGGTTTAATTTTGTTTACTTATGATAGTTGTGGGTGGTTGGGTGCAATTTGATTGTTACTTTCGGGTTTACTTGATGACTGTCTGCAATACTCTCGCTTTATGTTGAGGTTTCTTGACATGTGTTATGTTTCTTTTTATGAATGTACATAGTATGTTTTGTGATTGATGCGTTGTTTCGGAAATTTGTTTTTGAAGCTTTCCGTTTTGTAGGTGTTTTAGTTGCTGGTTTTTGGGTTTTGTAGGGGTGTTGTGGTTTGTTTTAAGTATGCTTAGTTTTGTATGTTGTTTTGTTGTGTTTTAGGCGGTGGGATTTGGTTTGTTTTGAATACTTTTGTATGAGTTCCAGTGTGCGCATAGTTGTTTGCAGTTTGTAGGTTTACTTTCGGGTTTGGGGATGTTAGAGGTTTACTTGTTGGTGGGTTCCGTTTTAGTTATGTGGGATTTATGCTACGATTATGATAGCGTTTTGTTATATGATATTGTTAATTATATTTTAGTGATTATGCTTTAGGTTTAGTTTAGTTTTATAAAGTTTGTGGATTGTAATACTAGTTTCTTACTCTTTGATTTGGTTTTTAGTTATTACTTTGCGATAAAATATGTTATTGGTGTAGTACTGGCAATGGGTTTTACTTTTATTATTGGTTTGTTTGTTGGGTTTTGTGTTGGTGTACGCATGAGCGTTAGCTGCTACTTGGGGGTTTGTTTTGGTTTTGGTTGTTTTGGTTAGGGTTTTGTGTTTAGTTTTATAGTGGTTTGTTACTTGCTAGCTGAATGTGGTTGCAATTGCTCCTCGGTTCTTTGTTGGACGGTTGCATTTTGGGGTTTAGAGTTCTTTTATGATATATGTTTAGGTTTGTACGTATGCAGTGTTGTAGCTTTCGGGGTAGTTTCCGAAGGCTCAAGTTTTGTTTTGTTTTTGTTTGCAGCTTTTAGTTATGAGTTGATTTTGTTTGTATTTTGTTACAGTAGGTTGCATTGTTCTAGGACTCGAGGTTTTACATTATAGGTATCGTGTTTTTGTATTTAGGGTTGATTTGCGTTTTTGTTGTGTTTTTGTTTTGCGTGTAGGTTTTTATTGCGTAGTTTTGTTGTTTTGATTTGTTTATGTGGAGTATCGTAGTATTTAGGTGCGGTTTGTCGCTTAATTGTAGGGTACTGAGTTGGTTGTGGTTTTATTGTTGGGGTTTTAGGATTTTTATAGTTGCAGTTAATTTGACGTTGAGTGTATTGTGGAGGCTTTCCGGTTTGTGGGTTGATTAGAGACCTTACGCTTTAAAGGTGCTACATTGTCGTTATTTAGGTTTTAGTTTCCTGTTTTGTGTATATCTATAGTCATAGCAATTTGTTGGATTGTTGTTTTTGTGCTTGTGTGGTTCAATAGTATGTTTGTATGCTTGTTGCTTTTTAGTGCGAGCGTTTTGTTTTAGGTGTCAGTTGGAGTTGTTGCGTAGTTGTGTTTTTGAATTGAATTTTGTATGTGTGATTGTTGGTTTTTGGTATGATTTAAATTTGGTGGGGCGAGTTTACTTAGTTTACATTCTATTTTGGATACACCTGTAGTTGGTGTGCCTAGTAAGTTGCTATAATTTAGTTGTTTTACTTTTGTGGTTTGTGTAGGTTGTTGCTTTTATACAAGGGTTTAAACTTCTAGGCTTTATATAGCTTTATTGTTTACTTTCGCAGGATTGGTTAATGTTTGTTGTTTGGGCTGGGTATGTTTTGGCTCTTTTTGTTTGTTTTGTATGTGTTTTAGGGTTTGGGGATTGTTCGTTTTATTACCTTTCTTTGTTTGTTTATTTTAGTAATTTATGTTGCGGATTTGATTATTGCTCTTAATTCTAGGTTTCGTTATTTGAGTGTTTGGTGTCGCAGTGTTTCTTGTTGGTTTGGGTTTTTATAGTTTACGGTTAATTAGGTGTGGATTTGCATGCTGATAGTTGTTTTATTAAGGTTTAGAGTTTTGTTTGTGATTTTGTTAATAGTTATGTGTTTTCGCATACTTGTAGATTCGTGTACTGTTTGCTAATTGG
>JASAOA010001249.1:0-14808 GCA_030849815.1 Vickermania spadyakhi | reverse complement strand
TTACCAAAGTTTAGTTTTTGATTTGCGAGTTTATTATGTTTGGTCATCTTGAGTGCTACTATGTACTGTTATGTTATAGTTGTGCATATTTGGTTTAGACGTGTATAGGTTACTTAGCGTGTGGATTTTAGTTTGGGTTTGGTTATCTGCTTATGGAGGGTGGTTGTGTTTACTAGATTACAATGGTTGGGCATATCTTTGTAGGTTCATTATACTGCTTATTGTTTGGTTTGTGGAATGTTTTGATGTTGTGTATTTTATTGTAGGGTTTTGATCTTATAGGTTGTGTTAACGTTGGATAATTATTATGTGAGATGTACGTTTTTATTTACGTATTTTAACTAGTTTTATTTATAAAGGGTTTGTGTTGTTGTTTATTCGTAGGATTGGCTTTCGTAACTTGTTATTGCCTGTAATAGTTGTTAGGTTTGATTTCCTGTGCTATTTGGTTAGTGTTTGGGTTTATACATTAGTTATGTGTTTGGGTTTTGGAGGTTGCTAAATCTATTAAGGCTTGTGATTACCTTGCATATTGATATTGCATGTTGGGTGGCTAGTATTGTTTATGTTTTGGAAATGTGTGAGTATGCGCATTGGTATTGTTTTGGTTTTATAGTAGCTTACATAAAATTGTTAAGATACGACATTGCTTGTTTGTTGATGTGACTTGTTTACGAGGGTTTGACTTTGAAGGTTGGTTAGGGTTTAGTAGACTCTGTAGTTTATGATTTGAATTGGGTTCCTGATTTGTTGGTTTTGCAGGTTGCACTTGACATACTTTGTGATGGTTTGTTGGATGTGTGTTTGTAGATGGGTTGTTTGACGTTAGAGGGAATTTCTTGGTGTAGTGATATGGGTAGTAGTTTTGGGTTTGATTTCTAATTTGTTTAGTGATTTGTTTGTGGATTTGTGGGTTTCAGGGTGTCTTGTGTTTTAGTGGTAGTTTTCTTTGGTATCTTGTGTTTGTGTATACTTTTGAGGGTATTCTTCGGGAAATGATGTTTGCTGAATGGTTTGTTTATAGTATGTACAACTTGCAGAGTTGTTGCATCTTACAGTTTCGTTAAGTTGTTATTGTAGGTATCTCGTTGTGGGCTTGCTAGGGTTATGTTAGAAATGCAATTTATTATAGTTTGTAATATTTAGATATTTGTGATAGTGGTTATTATTACTTATGCGTTTATATGGTAGATTGTATAGTTTGTTACTTTAGGGTTTGTTATTATTTAGATTACATTGATTCGATTGTTGTGTGGGACTCATTATTGTTGTATGTGTGCACTGTATACTTGTGATTTTGCTTTGATATTCCGGATTTAGTTGTTAGACTTGTAATGTAGGGTTTAGTACATGTTTTTAGTTGTGTTTTAAATTTTGTAGTTTGATTGAGGTGGGATCTTAATTTGAAGGGTGGTAATGCCTGTATCTGCATTCCTAGAGGTCTTGATTTTCGATTTTATTTATAGCTATAAATGTTGTGTGTTGGTTTTGGTTAATATGCAGTTGTAAGCTACTTGCGGGGATCTTTAGTTTTTGACTATAGTGAGTTGTTTTAAAGGATAATTGTGTGGTATTGGTTTTAGACGGAGGGGTGCGTTTGCTGGTGGTTTGTTTATTTCAGGGTTGCGATTAAGATATTGTGTTAACTCGAATATAGTGGGTTGTGGAGTTGTGTTTTGATTTGGTTAGGGATGTTGTTTATTTGCTGTTTGTATGTACACTGGATGTTTGCGTTTGGTTGTGTGTTTTTTGGTTGGCTGTTGACATTTGGTTTTTTTTGGGTTTTGTGTACATGCGATGTTTTCCGGGGTTTGTTTTGCTTGGTAGGGTGTTACTGGATTACAATTGTGTTGTGCTTCAGTGTTGCGTTTAGTTTTTCTCTTTTCTTATTTTAGTTGCATTAGGTGAGGGTGCTTACTTTTTGGATTTAAGATTGGTTGGTTTGATTAGGTTTTGGAGGTTCTACTTTTAGATTTAGCGGTTGGCCTAATAAGTTGAGTGTCGGGATATGATATTTTGTGTATTGGTGATTTGGGAGTTTTGTATTTAAGGTTCTGGTTTTTAAGGTGTTACTTTTGATATGGGTTATCTACTTACTTTTTTGTTTGCAGATTGCCTGGTATGTTGTGGGTATAGATGTGTTATTGCGCTTGGAGGTATTGTACTTTGATTTGTATTTTATTTGTGGGTAATTGTATATTCTGTATTGGTTTTGGTTTTTTGTTGGAATTTATGCATTGGTCTTACGTAGTGGTTAGATCGCGTTGCATAGTTTGGTAGCTCGAATATGTTTTAGTTTTAGTTTGTATTTTGGCGGGTATTTAGCATTTTGCATGATGTAGTATTGCCTGCGTGTAGGTGGATATTCGTCGAGGGTTGTTTTGATGGCGTAGTTATTTGTGTGCAGGAGTTGCTGTTTACGTTTAGATTGTTTGATAAGGTTTTAAACTTTTATTTTATGTGTTTGATTTTGTTTGTGTTTAGGTTTGATGATGTGATGGGTAGGCATACTTAGGTTTTGCAGTTTTGTTATATTGCTTATGGTGCGTTTGGACTAATGGTTGTAATATTACATATTTGCGTACTCGATGTTAGATTATTACTTATGGATTGGTGGTTTGAATTATTTGATTTGAGGTGAACACATTGCTCCGAAATTCTGTGGATTTGATTTTGGGAGATGGTGGGTTACGTGCCTGCAGCTTGAGGTATTTGGGTTTACATTATATTATATTAGAAATGGAGTTGGTTTTGGGGTTGTGTTTGTATTTGTAGGTTATTTACTGTATTTAGTTAGCTACTTTTTACATTTGTAGTTTGCGTGTTTGTGATTGTTGCATTATTGGTTACTTGTTTGGTTTTTGTGTTATGTTTGTATTGGTGGGTTGTTTTGGAGTACGGCTTGTGGTTCGTGGATTTTTGATTTAGGGGTATTGCATGATGTTTTTGTTTTTAGTTTTGATTGTATTTCTGGGCGATTTGGACAGATACATTGTTTTTGGATATTGTGTACTTTGTGAACCTTTTGTTGGAGGCAATTGCTTTTTGGGTGGATTTGTCGCGCTTGGATACTTACGTATTTGCTGTACATTTAGGGAAACTGTGGGTTTCGAGTGTTCTGAGGGGTTGATATAATATAGGGAAACGTTGTTTTAGTGGCTTTAAAGCTTTAATGTAAGTTAGTATGGTAACTTCCAGTGATTTGTGCAAGTACTCGCTGTGTATAGATAGGTGTGTAGTTGCAGCTGCTTCGAGTTATGGTTTCTTCTTCAAGGGCATGCGGCGGGATTTGTGGGTTGATGGGCTTTGCAAACTTGCATATTTAGGGGTGGAGTATATTGTCAGTTATTCTGTTTGCTGACTTGTGATTGATTCAGATAGTTTATTGTTTCGATTTTGTTGATGTTATTTGAATGGAATGTTTAGGTTGGGTGTTGAATATAGTTATAGTTGGATTTTCGTGGAGGGTGGGTTTGTGTTGTGTAAATATTTGCTCAAAGTTGATTACTTTGTGGAAGTTTTACTTTTATGCGTGATGTTGTGTGTGTAAGTTTGTGGGTTTCTAGTGTTGGTTATCCGAACATACTGAGTAGGTGTGGCTAGAGGTGTATGTGTAAGGTTTACACTACCTTCCCTGTGTTTAAAGTATTTGCTTTGGTTTTGCTGTGGTTTGTGCTCTATATTAGATTTGGGTATTTGTAGTTTCTTCAGTTTTAGAGTGTGGAAGGTAATTGTACATGGGTTTTGTTCGTTCATTGGTTTTGACTTTTATTTTGATAATTAGGAGTTAGGTGTAAAGTTAATTAGCCATGCTAGGTTTACTGTAGGATGCCTTGTGCAAAGGTGTTGAGTTTTTGTGGATATGTGTAGGTTTATTGTTGTTATTTGTGTTGTGTGTTAGTAGGTTATATGATCATTGTGTTTGTTTAAGGTGTTTATTTGCATGGTGTGCTTAGTTATTTATGATTATATATGGTAATAGTATAGTTTGCATTATTTAATTTTTATAGTATTACTTAGGTTTCATAGCATGGTAATTTGTATCATAATACAGTTGGCTTGGTCTTTTATAGCTAGAGGTTTGTGGGCTTCATTGTGCATGGTATGATTGTTTGCTGTATATTTGTGTTGTTACAGGGTAGGTTTATGGCACGAGGTGGGGTTCGATAACTTCCGGTTTGCGAGTTGGGGGTTTGGTGGTTATGGTATGACTTTCGTGTGGATTTATTTGTAGAGATACAGTTTGTTTGCTACTGGTTTCGTTTTGCATGTTGTTTGCGGGTTTTGCATAGTAGGGTATTGTGCTTTAAATTGCATTAAGTGTAGGTGTTTATAGTTAGTGTTTGTGTGTAGTGTTTTTTGTTGTAAGATTTATATATGTTTGCGGAGATGTGTTAGTTTTCAGATTGTGTGTTTATATGTTTGATGTTATACATCTGGGTTGGTATTGAGAGTTTGGATTTTTGTACTTGTTTGCTTAAGGGATTTGGATCTGTGCGATTTGTGTTGTTTTGTAGTAGGTTGGGGTTTTGGTTTTGGTTAGTGTTAAAGTGTTTGTTCAAATACCTTGAGTTTTGGAGGGTTTTCATTATGTTTTACGGGTGCGTTACGTTTATTTAAGGGTGCACCGATGAGGTTTGGCTTTGGGTTGGAGCCTTGTGCACGTATTGTTTATTGTTTTACGCAAGTACATTTGGGCAAACAGGTTTTTGTAGCTTGTTGGTTAGTAGTTTATTTTGGTCAAAATTGTTTAATAGTTGCACGCTGTTTGGAGTTTATTTGTTTACAGTTATTCTGGGGTTTTGAATTAGACTTGCTGAGGTTGGCATCATATAGGTTATTTTATGTGTTTTAGATGATGCATTTGATTTGATTTGTAGGTTTGGGTATGTTTGGGGTGAGTTTATTAGAATTTGTATGCGTACATCCTTTTGAGACGTTTGTGACGTACTTAGGTTGTTGTAACGGTAGAGTTTGGTTAACTCTTTATTGTATAATTTGTATAGTAATAGTTATCTTTACATTTTGAGTATATGTTATTACTTTGTAGTTTTAGTAGATGGTATTTTTTGTTTGAGGGTTTAACATACATTGAACACGTGGGCGTGTAACCGTATTTTTGTTGGTTTGTATACGCTTAAAGGGGTGTTGTTCCTGTATCTTTTGCTTGTGTTTATGGGTTTTATTGGTAGATGCTTTGATTTGATACTTCAAAGGCTTTGTAGGCTTGCGATTGTTTAGTGGTTGGGATTAAAGGATGCGTTGTTTTGGGTTGATGTTTTCGTGTATGGGTTTTAGTAGCGGGGGTTTCATTCACTTGTGTTTTGGATTCTTTATGTTTGGGTTTGGGTGTTGGTGTTATTATAATGTTTGGTGTTACGTTGTTGGGTTTGCGTGAAATTTTACAGTTTATTGCTAATGAGTTGTTGTGTTTACCTGATTTTTACGGTTTAGAATACTGCAGGACTACATATACGGCTGTGAGTTTAGGAATGCTTGTAGGTTATGCAGATTTTACATAGGTAAAGTGTGGGGTGCATTGGGTATGTAGTTGTATAATATTGTGTAATTTGTGTATTTGCATAGTTTTCGTGTTTTTAGGTCGATTATTTTGACTTGTTGCGAATTTAGATTTGCTAGTAGTTTGTGTTTACGGCGTATTTGGTTGAGGGTTTCTGGTGCGGAAATTTAGTTGGATTTGATATTTGTTTACATTTGTTTAGTGTCTTTGATTGTTATAGTTGGAGTGGTTTCCATGTGTTACGTAACATTAGATTAATATTTTGGCAGATTCAGGTTTAGGGTCCGTAGTTTGTATCATTTTATTTGTTGTTATTTCTTATTATGTTTGTTTCTGTTATGCTTGCATTGTTTTTAGCTGGTTGTGCGTATGGGTTTACAGTTTACATTTAACTTTGCTGCTTTTGATTTCGTATTTGTACATGTTGTTTTCGGTTTGTCAGATTTTATATTTTAGGGCTATGTTTAATGCTTTATGTGTGGTGTACACATATTTAGTGTGCTGCATAGTTAGGGGTGCTATAGGTTTTGGTTTAAATTCTATTTTATTGTATATTTCGACTAAGTTTGTTGGCTTAGGTTTCGTTTAGGGAAGTTTTGTGTTTGACCTGGTGGTTTTGCTTTGTTGTTATGGGTTTCTCTTATTCGGCTGTTGGGAGACATGGCGTGTGCATTGGCGATTACTGCGAGTGCTTCTTACAAGCTTTGTGGATTGAGGGTAGGCTTGGATTCATGCATTTACTTTCTACTTTATTGTTGCTGATTTGGGTTTAATATTAGTATTTTTGCTGGGATTTTTGTTGTGTGGTTAATTATTTTATATTGTATTTAGTAGTTTTGCTGATGCTTGTTTGGTGGACTTGGGTGGGGTAACATTGTTGTTAACTTGCGTTTTTATGTTTAATGGTGTTTATTTATTTATGTTAGTTGTGTCGTTAGGGTCTTATAACTGGGCCATGGTATTGGATTTACGTGTTCCTACATGTAGTAACCATTGTGTGGTAGTGGTTTTTGTTTACTTGTGTTTTTCGTGTTGCTGCCATGTTTACGGCTAGTTGTTATGATTTCTTTTAGATTTTGTTGTGTGTTGTTTCCTGCCGAGCCAGTATGTTTATTATTTATGTGTTCCCTGTATAGTTGCTACCTTTGCGTGAGTTGTTTTGTAGTATGTTATAGTTTGTGTAATTGTTGTACCTGCGGGTTTGATGTAGGTTTAAATGTTTGTGGTCTATGTTTGTGGCTAGATTTGCGGGGTTTACGTTACTGGGTTTTACAGGTAAACTGCGTGTTTTCGAGGCCGTGTAGGGTTGATATAATATAGTAGGATGGGTTGCAGATGGGTTTTACCTGGTTTAGTGCAAGATTTGGGTTCCGGCACATTTGGATGAATTTGGTGGATTTTGCTGTAATAGTTGTGTTACAGGTAGGGTACTTCTGCATAATACTTGGTTTAATGCCTGGATTTTGCTGATTTAGCGTGGGATTTTGGTGTTTCCGGCGTATTTTGCGATTTTGGGTGCTAGGTACAGTAACTGCAGGTTTCTTTTGTGATAGAGGGTTGATATAATATAAAGGTTTTCAGTTTAGACTACTTTGAGGTAGTAGTTGTTATTTACAGCATTTTGTAGGTGCGAGTTATGGAATTTTGTTTTGTTTAAATTCGTGTTTGCAATCCCTATATGATGTGCTGGTGATGTTACGTGTTGCGGGGATTTCTGGATTATAGTTTAGAATTTGTGGGTGTAGGTGTTTGGTTTAGATTGGAGGTTGTTGTATAGGTGTGGTAAGTGGGCGTGTATTTTTATTTTGCTTAGTGTGCGTATTTTCTTTTGTTGTGGAGGTTTTGTTAGGTTACGGGTTGTAGTGTTGTAACTTGTACGGTGTTTTGAGTTTTCGGGATCTTGTTAACTTTTGTGCAAACTCAATGCGTTGATTTTGCCTTTGGTCGGCGAACTGTTTGGTGGTTGTGTTGATAGTTGGGGTTTCCGGTTTGCAGGGTTTTGTTTTAGGGGAGGCAAGAGGTTTGTGTGCGCGGTTAGTTTTATTTTATGATAGGTTAGCTGTGCGGGTGTTAGATTGGTTGTTTTGTACATGGCGCTTGAGTTTAGATGTTTTATTTGGGTACATGTTTGGTGTGATTTACGGTTCGCTGGGTAGGTTTTGGATTTGTTATATACCTGAGTTTTATTTTGTTTGTAGGATAGAATGTTTATTTTAAAGTTGGTGTTTTGATTTTTTGTGTAATTTGTTGTATTACGTAGGCATTAATGGAATGTTAATATGTGTGTTTACTTGGATTCACTTTATTTAGAGATTTGTTGCGGATTTGATTTGCTTTGAGTATGGTAGATGTTTAAATTTAGTAGTGTGTATTTTGTGTATGAATTTGTGTAGGATTTCGTTTTAGAATTTGTTGGGTAGGTGTGGTTTGGTAACGATGTGTACTTGCCTATAAAGTTGATTATGTTGTGGGTTTTCGTAATCTATATGTTAGTGTTAGTTGTTTGGATATGTTGTTTTAAGTAGTTAGGTGTTGGTTTGACTTGGTGGAGGCTTTGTTGGGGTAGGTAACTACTTTAATAGATTGTGAATTGTTGTTTGCTAGGAGTCGTTCAATATTTGTTGTTTTTTGTTATCTACGATTTAAATGGTTGTACCTATTGTGTGGGTTTTGATAAGTTGATTTGATGTATATCTTATTACAGTTATGAGACTATTTTGTAATGATATATGTTTAGATTTAAAGTTAACTTATATAGATTTATGGTATTGTAATATTGATTTATTTACCTTCTTGATATTTTGGTACTATTACTTGGGTTTATTGATGATATGCATTTAAGTGTTTATAGGTTTGTGATTTTGAGGTGTTATGGTAGATTTGTTATTTGTATGCGTTGGATTAATTAAATTGTAATTTTGTGGTTTGTTAGGTTTCTGTGCATCTAGCATTGGCTTTGTTATCGTGTCGATTGTATGTTTAAGTTATGTAGTTGTTTGTTTCAGGTTTTTAGTTGTGTGTAGTTGCTTTTTGTTAGTTTTATTTCATTTCCGAGGTTTAGGTTTGGTAGGTAGGTTTGTGGTATGTTGTACGTTTGTTTTAAGTATTTGTGTTTGTGATGTACGGGTACTTGCCGTGTAGTAGGTTTTGTGTAGTTGTTGGTGTTCTGAGCTGTGGGGTGTGGTAGATTTTGATTTGTGGGCCGGAGTATTTGCATAAATAATGGTAAGATGTTTGTGTTAAGGTTACTTTACAGTTTTGGGAGTTGTGTGGGTTGGGCTTCGTTTGTATTGCATAGAGTTGTGGCATTAGCGTATTCGTGTTAGGTTTTTGATTCTGCAGATTGTTGCTGTGTTGTTTTGTTTTAGATTGTTTGCTTTTAAGATTTGTGTTTTGCGAGGGCTGGTTGGGATTACTGTGTTTGGGTTTGTTGTGCTTACAGCATGGGTCACCTTGTGTATGAGTTGTTTTAAGACAGGTTACAGTTCATTGGTTTCTCTTTTGTATGTTAGTGGATGTAAATTTATTGTAATATTAATATGATGTGAATTGGTGGTTTACGTTATTACTTATATGTATGTTATGGATTTAGATGAGGTTAGAACTTTAGTTGTTTGGAATAACGCTGTGTTTGTTAGCAGTTTGGGTTGTGTTAGGCGGTTTGGGTACTGCGTTTTTGATATGTTGCGTGTGTTGTTGGTTTACGTGATTTAAAGGTGTATTGTGTTTCATAGTTGTGGATTTTGTATTTGCTATGTTGTTTGTGATGCTGTTTAGGTT
This sequence comes from Vickermania spadyakhi, assembly GCA_030849815.1. NCBI lineage: Eukaryota > Euglenozoa > Kinetoplastea > Trypanosomatida > Trypanosomatidae > Vickermania > Vickermania spadyakhi. The sequence goes on along the minus strand of JASAOA010001249.1, from coordinate 5,507 downwards.
TGGTTATTTTGGTTAGCTCCGGGATTTCCTTGGGTTTTGGGCGTACCTTACAGCCTTCATTGACTTGTGGTTTTCTGTGTTGTTACATGTTGGTGTTTTTGTTTGTTTCTAGTGCGCTTTATAGATGTTTGTAGCTGATGTTTACTTTTGTGGTTTGTAGACTTTTATTAGTCGCTTGTGCTGTTTGGTTTGATTGTTTGCACTGTTGATTCTGGTTAGAGTTGTTACTGTTCGCTTTTAATTTTAGGTTATGTACATAGTATGTTTGGTTGGATACGTTTGAGTTTGGTAGGGTTGTTAGAGTACGTGGGAGTTTTTGCTTTTGTTTGTTTGTTTTTAGTATTTATTTTAAACTGAATGTTGTTGTTAGTGGCTCTTTTAGGGTTTAAAATTTGCGTTTGTTTCAGGTTGCGCAGAGTTTGCATTAATGTTGCCTTTTATAGTTTGTGTTTATTGTAGTATGTATAGTTTGCTTTATAGGTTACTTAAGTTTAATTTTAGACCTGCAGCTTGCACGAGTAGAGTTGTTTATTTCACTTATTAGTTTGTTGCTTTTCTTGGGCTTTAGGATTAGGAGTTTTGTGATTTGCTTTATTTGTTGTTTACGTTGGACTATTTGTGGTTTGTAGGTATTTCGCAAAGGTTTTGCTTACATAGATTTCAGGGTACACCGTTTATAAGTACATGAGTTATGTTTCCGGTAGGTTTTGGGTTAATGAGCGTAGCATTGTACTAGAAGTTGTTTTTGGTTTGCTTACGTGTGCTTGTTTTGTAGATGTGTTGTTGGTTATTTTAATTTAGGTGTTTTACACCAAGTTGCTATTGTACGTTGACTACGCGTGTTACACTGTTGGTACCTTTATTGTTGGTTTAAGTTTGCTTGTGGGCTGTATATATGTTAGTATGTTTGTGTTCCTAGTATTGGTTTGCACGGGTTATAGTCGTGGTTGCAGTTTTCTTAATTAACTTTTATTAGCTCTTTAGGTTTTTAGTGTGAACACAGGTAGTTGTTTGCGTAGTAGACTTGGCTTGGAGTTGTTTATTTACGTGTTTACGTGTATTTGGTATACTTCGGTTTATACATAATTTGGTAACTCGGTATAATTTCTTAGGAATTTTTGTTTATATCACTGTTCTTTACTAGATTCCCATATTTCCTTTTGTGGGTATAATTGTGGGTTTTTCTTTTGGCGTTAGTTATGTTACAATGGTAGCTGCTAGGTTTATGTGATTTGCGTGTACTTTTGCATCATGGGTTTAAATTTCTGAGGTTTCCGGGTTGAACTTCAAGTTTGGCCCCTTCTAGAGGGTTGATATAATATAGCTAAGTTCCGTAATTTGGGATATTTTAGGTTTTTAGCCTTCTAATAGGCTTTTTTGCTGTGTACTTCGATAATATGGGTGTTGTAGGTTGGTTTTGTATATGCCAGATTACTTAGGAGTTTGTTGCGTTGCCTTGCGGGGGTTTTGCATTAATGGTATCCAGTGAGGGTTGGGTACCAAGGTTGTTTGTAGGTTTTTTAATTTCGTTTGCGTATGATCTGATTTGCTTGGGGTTGTTGTGTATATGAGTAGTGAGTTACGGCAAGTACTCGTGTTTTGGGTTAAACATATTGTAGTTGTTTCTGGTTGTGAGGTTTCAGATTTTTGCTTTCCTGCAGGGTTCCTTGATGTGGTTATTTAGGGTTTAAAGGTTTTGTAACAGTTATTTTATATTTTTAGTTTCCGTTTCTAGTGTTTTAGATTTGATGTTTGATTGTATAGGTGTTCAATGTTGTTTTACGCGCCTGCGTGATTTTATGCTGGATGGTTGCTTATTAGTTGGGTTTGAAATATGATGGTTATGCGGGGTTTTAGGAGTTGTTAGTTACGGTGTTTTGGGGTTGATTACCGTTGGTTTTCTGTATTTAATTTCGTTTTGTGGTTTTCTATAATTGAATATGTTGTTTAGCTCCTGTTTTATAATTTACGATTGTTATATTGGTGCATTTTGTAGCTTTGTAGTTTATAGTTTATAGAAATGTGTTATTATTGTCTTATTAAGTTCGTAAATCGCTGGAATCATTTTACATGTTGGTTATCGTGCGTTTTGTGGGTTGACTTCGCGAGGTGGGTTTAATGGTTAGATAGGTGTACCTTTGATAGTTAGGCGTGTTGCATGTGTTTTAGTGGTTTGTATTACGACAGGAGAGTTGTTTTTCAAGTAATTGTAGGTTTAGGTGTGCAGGCTTGTAGGTGTTTCTTATAGCATTGAGTTAACTGGGGTTGTTTATGTGTTTTGCCTGATTTGTTTTTTTAGAGGGTGCTGGGGTTTGGTATTGCGTTAATTTGGTATTATAGATTTGTTACGGTTATTAGAGAGTTTGCTTGACGGTTAGTTATTATAATAGTTGTGTTTTGATGTAGCTTGTTGCGAATTTGATTATTTGTTTTGTTTAGTGATGGTGCTATTTTAGTTTGGTTTGGTATTTTCGTTTGCTTTTTGTGAGTTTATATTTATTTTATTTGCTTTAACTTTCGGTTTTAAGATTTAGTAGATATTATGTTGCCAATGTAATGCTTGGGTTTGGTTACTGACTGACGAATGTTTGGTTTGAGGTAGAGAATTGTGTAGGTATATTACGTGGTGCTGTTGATTGGAGTTATTAGTTATTTATTTTGTTGGTTATAGAGGCTTGGGGTTTTATTTGTAGCTGTTGATTGTGGTTTACTGGGCAGGTTTCATTTGTTAGTATATGAGTTTGCAAAGGCTTTGGTGTTTTACCTGGTGCGTTACGGATAGTTTGTAAATTTAGGTTGGGTTTGGCATATTTGTGGGTTGCTTGTTTTATGTTTTGTGTTAAATGTTTATAGTAGTTTGCTTTTTGGGTTTATGTGAGTTGTTGTATTAGGGTTATATAGATTTTAGGTTTAAATTAGTTTAAGAACGTTGTAGATTGTTTATTTAGTTGTTAGACTTGTTGATTTACGTTTGATTGTAATATTAGTTCTTACCATGTATTTGTGCTATTACTTTGTGGAGGATGTGGCAATGCGGATATATATAGATTTACAGGTTCGTTTTAAGGTGGCTGTAGTGTAGTAGGAGTTAGTGTTTGGCAGAGCTCTTATACTTGGTAGGTTGTTTGTATTTGTGTTGTTTTAGTTTATTTATTATTTTGCAGGATTAGGTTGTTTTGCATTAGTTACATATTTGTTTTTTGTATGCTGTTTGTTTATTTGTTTTGTTTGTACTTTGGGTTTTAGATTGTGTATACCCAGGTTTACTTTCTAGGTTTTGTGAGGTTTCAATTTTGTTTCTTTACGTTGTTGTTAGGTTGGTGGAGGTTTTGCGGGTTTTAGCTATCTTTTGTGACGGTATGGTATGGATTTAGTGTTTTTATGGATTGTAGGAGTTTGGGTTTTGTTTAGCATTGGGAGAATATGTATATTGTATTATGTTATTTAAACATATTTTAGCGTATATTTTAGTTTATTTATAGCTTTTATATATTGTAATATTGTTATAAGTATTTCTTGTAGTGTGTATTATTACTTTATAGATATTTTGATTAACTATGATTTGATTGTGAGGTTTGTAGTAGGTATTTTGTGTTTATTGTATTATTTCTGGAGTGTACTGTTGGATGTATGTTTTTACACATGTTTGTTTTGATGTTTTGGGTTTATTTGTGCATACTTAGTTTGATGTCTTTGGAGTTGCTTGTGGTGGACGCACAGGGTGCGGACGCTTTTTACGGGAGTTTTTGTTTGGTGGACATTTGTTGTTTGCAACTTGTGTTAGTTGTTTGCAAGGGTAAGTGGTTGGTGTGGTGTTTGCTAGTGTTTAAATTGTGTTTTTATCTTTGGTTTTAGTTGTATTCAGGACTTAATTGTATTATGGTGCTTGAGTTTTGGGGTTTACATTATTGCTTTTATTTTGTGGGCCAAGCACTGTTTTTCGCGTCATTTACGATTATTTTGTGTTTGCTTTTTAGGGTTTACCTAATAATGTTTGTAACCTTGGGTTTACTATTTTATACAAGTTACTTTGTGTACGTTTTTAATTTTGGTTGGTATGGGTTTGTTTGTATGTAGGTTATAGATTTATGGTGTTTTGCTGCAGGATCTTGCGATTTTGCATAAATGTGTTTAAGTTGTTTGTTTGTTTATTGTTTAGTTGAGATGAGGTAGGTTTTTATATTCACTTTTGTACGTTATGTTTGATATCTTGTATTTGCAGTTTTTTATTGATTGTGTTTTTGTAGATTTGTGACGCACATGTATATTACTTTGATTTTAGGGTGGTGTTATTTTGTTATTTGAATGCGTTTTGGGGCTCAATGCTGTTTATGTTTTGACTTGAGTTCTTTGGTTTCTATTTTAGGTTTGAATTGTGTGTTTCGTGTTGGCTGTCAGGTTCGCCGGGATTTTTATTACTATCGCATTAATTGGTTTTGATGCTTACACGTGAAGTTTTGTGTTGCTTGTATGTACGCGTTAACTGACTTGTGCTTTGTGTAAAGGTTGTATGTTTACAGTATTTCTTATTTTCTAGTGTGTAAGTTGCAGTTAGCACGTTGAGTTTTACTTACTTATATGTTCTAGGTTTGCATTTTGTTGAAGTTTTAGTTTATGTAAACAATTCATGGCTACTATGTTGTGGCGTGTTCTTGCAGATATTTTGCTGTATAGTGGTACATGTATTATTCGAATTTGCTTTGCTAATTTTTATTTTGGTTTGTGTTTACATGCAGGGTTTTGATTGTAGTTCTATTAGTGATATTTTGGTTACTTCTGGTTTTGCATGGTTTGCCAGTTTCTTTACTTGCTTTATTAAATGTTGTTTAAGCTTCTGTACGTGATGATCGTTTGTTGTGTATTTGTTTGCTATTTTGTAAAGCGTCTTTTAGGGAGGTATTTTCTATGGGTAGAGTTGGGTAGGTTTTTGTTGTAGTTTTATTTTGGACTATTGTGGTTATAATTTGGGGATTTTGGGTTGCACTTTTTGGGCTGTTTTAGGTGAACTGCAGGTTTCTCGTGGTGTGTAGGGTTGATATAATATAGATGTTTGCTGGGATTTGTGGGTATTTGCTATATTTTGCGGGAGACTTGCTATACTTGCTTTAAGTTAGGTGGTTTTGTCGATTTAGGTATTTTAGATATTTTGGTGGTTTTGACCTTTTTGACCTGTAGGTTTTAAGTGTTGTGTATGACTGCTATAATATGGAGGCTGAGGGTTTATACTTATGCTTTGCGTATGGGTTTAGTTGATAGATGCTTGTGTTATTTATGGATGTATTGCGAGGGCGCGTTTTTGTTAGCTTCGCTAGACGAGTACTGTTACAGTATTGTAGGCATGGGAGTTGGGCTTTTAACGACTTTGATGTTAGCCAGGTTTGCACACGCTGAGTCAACCTCCCTATATTTTCCGGATATGTGTGTTTACCTTGTAGGCTATTGTGTGTTAGGTTTTACGTGTATTGATTTTGTAGGGATTGATTTGACTTAATTGTTGCGAGTTCTGA
>JASAOA010001248.1:0-14808 GCA_030849815.1 Vickermania spadyakhi | reverse complement strand
TAGGTAAGGAGTTTGCATTATTTCCTTTTGGACTTGTTTTTGTAAACTAGTTTTGCAGGTTGTCATTGATGGTACACTTGCACTCCAGTTTTGTTATTTAGTATAAGTATTACGTGATTTAGAATGCAGTGTTTATTCGGGTTTCGGTGGTTCTTTACATGGTAGTTAGTTAGTTTTGGTTTTTCGCAGATGATTTGTTTTGGCGTGGAGATGGTAGTCGCTGCAACGTGTGGGTTTGACTTTGTATTACGAGTTTGCGGATTGTATTTTGCTACGTTGTGGTGTGTTTAGGTTTTGAAATACTGTGCAGTGTTAAGGGTATTCTTACACGGATATTGGTTTTGGTAGGTTTTACTTAGTTGAAGCATTCGTTTGTAAATGTTTAGTATAGACTTTCCAGTTGAGTTGCGTTATTCAACAGGTTTTTCCTGGGTTTGTAATTTGTTATGCATGGTGCGATTTGGTTGAAGTTGGGGTTGTGATTCACGCATTTAACTTATGTCTTTTTAGATTCTTTTATTTGGTTTTGGCGGTTGTATTTGACATTGTTGAACTCTGTATAAGGCTATAGTGGGTTCATACTTTTATATAGTTTACATACTAGGGCATTTTGCAGTTTCCGTTAATAGTTTGTTTTAGTATCATACAGGTACTGGGTTTTGTTCTGCTAACTTGGCAAGTTTAGGGTTGTGAACTGCAGAAACTATGCGGTGTGGAGGGTTGATATAATATAAAGGGTTGGTTGGTAGTACAGAGATGTTTATTTTGGGTAGTTTCTAGCCTTCTAAGTTGATACTGTATGTTGTGGATTAAGGCTATTTTGCCAATTATTGGATTTGTTTGTTTGTGCTTTTGGGGTGTGTTTAGAATTAGGGGTACAGGTGTTTTATAATGGTTTGTTTATGATTGTCTATTTGGTTTTTGTTAGGATTTTTTCCAATTTTGGGTTTTTAGGGTTGCCCCCGTATTCCCATGTGTGGGTCGATTATTTTATGTTTGAGTTGTTGCAATGTGGATAACTTTGGGGAGTTTGTATATTGGTAGTTACGTCATGGGTTTATTTGGGTTTTACATTTTCCTGGTTTCCAAGGGTTCGATTAATTTCGGAGTGGTTTCGGTTTAGGTTGCTATTTAAGAATTGATGATAGGTTTACTGTAGTTTTGGGTTTGAACATGGTTTAATGCTTAAATTCTTTTTAAAGGTGCAGTTACTTTGTTGATGTTTGTTGTTTATAGTGTTGTTAAGTTGGGTGCGCTAACGTGCTATGGGTTGTTATACTATTTCTATTTATTGATAATTTGCATAATAGATAGCTTTGTAGACTGTGTTATTTGCGTAGGTTTAAAGTTTCGTTTTGGATGTTTAGTCAGGATGTGTTTAGTTGGATTTTTATATAGGCCAGTTAGATAGGCTGTAGACTGTTAGGTTGTTGTAATGGTGTTTTGCCGTTGAATTAAGGTTACGGAGTTTTGATTGGCAGTGGTTGTGCTGTGTTATGGTTTGTTAAATGTTTTTGTTATGGATTTGTGGTTTGTGATTTTTGTGAACTTTGGTAGGGTTGTTTGTAGCGCTAAGGTTTGCGTGTTTTACCATTAGAATGTGTTTATCTTGTATATGTAGCTTCCCTGCGAGGTTTGTTACCTGCAAAGTTTATTTTGATTTACTTTGTTTGCTTCGATGCTGTTTGTTTGCATTTTTGCTTTGGGGTTTTGTTTTTCAATGTACAGGTCTTTTGTGATACTGTTTTTACGTGTTTGTTGTTTGTAGGCATGTATCCATGTATTTTGGTGTTTTGGTTTTGGGTTTTGACATGTGGGTTGGTGCAAGGTTTGGGTTTTGTGTTGTGCTTGGTGGTTGTATTCTCTCACTTTATTTGTGTTTTTTGGGGTTTACTGTAACGTTTGTTATTTCTAATTTATAGTTGTTTACTTTATGGGTTTGATTGATTGGTTGTGTTTAGTTATGTTTGTGGATTTAGTATATGCTTTATGATATGTTTTGTGGTTGATATATAGTTGATTTGGAGATTAGGTTCAGATATGTTGTTAATAAGCAGTGTTTGGGTTTTCCTTAGATGTTTATGATTTGTAGGTGCAAACGATTTTGGTTGTTTTGTTGATTTTGTTGATTTTCGTCGTGGACATTGTTGTTTGAGATTTAGCTTGGAACTTTCTACGTTTTATGTTTACTCTGGCGTTCTCAAGCTTGTAGATTTTATGTTGTTTGTTTGTTGCTTTAGATATTGGTGAAGGTGTGATGTGTTGATAGGTGTTTATTAAGGATATGTAGTACATTGGGATACTCTGGTTTAAGTTTAGTGTATTTTGGTGTTTTGAGTGGTTGGAATTCGTGTTGCATAGGGTTTTGTAGTTGCTTGTGTTTGGATACTTAGTTTAGCTTTGTTGGAGCTTTTGTTTCGTAAAGGTTTGATGGTGTGTTTGTGGTGTGCTACCTTTAGTTGTTAATGGTAATTATGTTTTTGTTGACCACTTTCATTTATTTGGTGCAGTTATTATTGTTACGTGTGTTTTACGTTTAATAGTTTATTTAGAATCGGGCGTATTTGCTGGTAATGCGCACAGCTTTAGATTGTGGTTATGGGTGTTTTCTGTGATTTCAGGTATTGCTCCTAGTTTAGTATATGTAGGGAGTTGTGTGGGTGGTTACTTAAGGTTCTTAGATTTATGGTGTTGCCTTACGTAGCTATTTAGTGGAGGTTTCAAGTTTGTGGTTTTCCGGAAAGTTTGTAATTTCCATTTGTAGATTTATGCTGGTGGTTATTGTTATTAGTAATTTGCTATGCACTTGTTATTATGATGATTTGGACTAACGGTAAGATTCGGTTTGGGTTATTTTGTTAGATTTGGTTTTTACGCCTACTTTGTAGCACTGTGCTTACTTTATTCACGTTGTGTTTGTTTGTTGTTCGTTATGTTGCACTTTCCAAACTTACGCTTTCTGTGGTGTAGGTTTTTAGATTTATTTACAGGTTGGTGTTTACTACAATACATTTAAAGTTACTGGGTTTGTTTGTTTGTGTTTGTATATGCGTTTACGACAGGTGTTCACTGATGATGTTTTAGATTTTGTGTTGTTATTAGGGGTGTGGGTTTATACGTTGATTTGCAATTGAATTTATCTTGCTTGAATGTTTGATGTACTTGTTATATTATATTTTAAGCTGTTTGTTTGCGTTTTTGTTGGTTTTGGGTTTGGATTTAGTTGATGTAATGTTTGTTACTTTACGTATTCTTGTAGGTTTTGTTTTACAGTGTGAAGTATGTTGTGGTAGATTAGGATAACATAGCAGCTAGGTGTGGGTAGTTTTGCTTTGGGTATGTTATATAAATTAACTTTGTTTCTTTTGTTTGTAGCTTGTATATTTATGCTGTTAATTTGTGTACAGTATTCAGGTTTGGGTTATTTTGTTGTTTTATGTTGTATTATGGTGCACTTAAATGAGATTTGTTTCCCTTGACATTTAATTTTAGTGATTGTTTGTGTACTATTTAATTTAAAGTTTTACATGTCAATTTGTAATATTATTTATCTACATTCACGGGGTTTGTCGATATTACTTTAATTTGGTTATAGTACAGTTGGTGGGTGGGCTTATTAGTTTGGGTTTGCGTTACATTGTTTCTCTAATAGAACTATATAAGTTGTTACTTTGTTGCAGTTTTGTTGGTAAGGTAGGTGTTGCTTTGATGCATGTATATTACCCGATGACCATATGTTTAATGATACGTAGGGGTTGTGTTTTTTGCCTGGAGGTTTAGATTGGTTGTTTGTTTTTGTTTATTGGTTGGTTATGGTGTTGTCGTTTTCCCTATTGTAATATGAATTATGCTTCTAATACTTTTACTTTTGTTTGTTTGTGTTCAGAGGCTAATGTACTTATGTTTACTTTTGATGTAAGTAGTTTCGAGTTGTTGTGTTTTCGTTGCGATATAGTCTCTTAATTTTGTTTTGGTTTTTGTTTTATGGTATCTGATATGTTGGTTTGTGATTTTATTTAACGTGTTGCTTGTGGGTTTGTTGTAGTATAGATGTTGACTTGATAGTTAAACTTGCTTTGTGGATTTACTTGACGGTATATTTGTAATGTGTGTTTCTAGACTTTCGTTTGTGATTTGATATGCGTGTGTAGCGGATTTGTTTGTTTTTAGTTTGTTTTTAGTTGTGTTTCGGATTAGGTTTGCAGATTTGCTTGGGGTTTTCGTTGGCCATACGTTTGTTGTCTGTGGTTTTTAGTTTTCTGTGACGGGTTTACTTGCCTTTTGGGTTTTGGTGGGATAGTTTGGGGTGGGTTCCAGGGGTAGTTTTGCTTGTCTATGTTATTTTGCTTAAATTTTAGGGTGTTTTCCTGGGAACTGCAGGTGTTGAGTTGTATGTAGGGTTGATATAATATAGTAGGTCTGTGTATTTAAGGCTGTATAGGAGGGTGTTTCATGCAGTTTTGGGTTTTTGCTGGGATTTTGATGTTTTATGGTGCTTTTTCGTGGATTTTAGTATAGGTACTTTGCGTATGGAGGCTGGAGTTTGGCGGATGGTAATGTATTCTCGACCGTGACGAGTGGGTTTGGATGCTTGTGTTTTTGGCTTTTGTTTTAAGTGTTGTTATTTTGTAAGGTTTTGGGTGTAAACATGAATTAGGTAGTTTCTGATAGGAGGGTGGCCCTTTGAGTACTTCTATTTTGGGTCGAGGATTTTGTGTTTTACTTCCGGGTATTTTGCTTTGATAGTATGTTTATTGTTGGTTGGGTTTGCAGTATTTTAGGTGTTAGGAATGGTGCGATTTGGTGGTGTGCGGTGTACTTTTGGTGGGGTTTGTTGGCATGTTAATGTTTTAGGTTATATTTATATGTGCATATGTTGTCCTAGGTGTGAGGTTCCAATGGCAGTATGTTTGCGCTAGGTTTGTGTTGTAGGTTTGGTTTTTATGGTGTTAATCAAGGGTTGGCATACTGGAGTTGTTGGTTAGATTGGTGTTGTTTTTCGTTTGGGCATAAGTTTAGATGTTTTGGTGCGGGTTTTGGGTTTTGATTTGGGTTTGTTGTATTCCTTGCATTTAGTGTTGTGACGCAGTAATTATGAGTGGTAGCCTTGCTTATTGGTGGTGTACTTTGTATTTTACGTAGTTGTTTACAATTTTCTAGAATTTGCGGTTTTGTTGTGTTATAGGCTGCGGATTTGTTCCTGTTTTTGAAGTGTTTACTTGGGTAATTGGTTATTAGTTATGGTATTGTTTATTTTGTATAATTACAAGGGTTCGAGGTATGTTGCGTTTTGTGTAATAGTGTATATAGGTGGAATACTTATAAGCTCGGCATTTTTGGTTACATTGATTGTAGAAGTGTGTTTGACCTCTTTTATTTATAGGTATGTTGCGTTTTGATTTTATGTTTGTGTAGTATTATTTATCTGTGTTGTGTTTGTCAGAGTGATAGGTAACTGTGTTGTTTTGTATTTATATTTTGGGTATGGGTTATATGAGTGTGTTGTTACCCGTATAGGTAGCTTGTGATTGAAGTAGTGTTTGTTTGTGATTTTGCATTGCATTTGGGATTATTATTAGACGCATATGGAATTTTCGTAGATTCTTTAAGTTTTATTTTCCAGATGGTTGTATTCAGTTAGTGGAGTTTCTTTCGCTGTGTTTAATTGATTGTGTAGTGTGTGCGTGGTGTATATAGCCATTTTAGTTGTTTGTAGATACAAGGGTTGGTACTAATGTTGGGGTGCTACCCAGTTAGTTATATGCTTTATAATTACTGAAGGTTGTATATGTTGTATCCTATTGCATCAGGGTTTTCGTTTTTGGGTCTATTATCTTTACGGATGCTAGAGGAGTGTTTCGTCAGTGTGCGTATATTTTGTGTTTGTTTAGGGTTTTGTTGCCAAATTGGTGAGTTGTCTTGATTGGTTTCTTGTTATATGGTAGGTTGTATATTTGGAATGATTCGAATTGTGTACTTTTGGAACTATGTGCTAGAGATTAAGGTGGTATAGTTGCAATTTGTTGTTTAGTTTAGGTGTTTTAGGTTTTACGTACGATGTTTATTTGCCAGGAGTTGTTAGTTTATTCTTGTGTATTTAGTGTAGTGTTAACATTTGTTATTATTTTATTGGAATTGCGTGTTTTCGTAGGTGCTTTGTTGCTTGTTTTATTTGTGTATTATAGGTTTGCAGTTTTGCAATAGGATGTATAAGTTAGCGGCGTTGTTTACTTGTGTAGTGTTTTCCTGCCGAGGGTAAGGTGTAGTTGAGGGCTTGTACTTTTATTAAAAGTTTATGCTCCTGTGTAGGTTGTGGTGGGCGTAATGTTTAGGTGTGTGTTGTATTTAGGGTAATAGTAAGGTTATGTGTAATATACAATTGTGATGTTTTAATGTTGGTCTTTGTTTTTGCGCTGCATACAGGTTTTGTTTATAATTGGTTTATTAGTGTACTTGTTAGCTTTTCTGGGGTGTGTTGATATGTGGTGTAACACTGTCGGGAAACTGTTATATTGTATGTTTGTATTTTATATTAGTTTCTAGTGTAAGGGTACTGGTTTACTATTGTGTTGATGTTTATAGTTTGCTTAATTTACATATATGATAGGATGTAATAATATAGTTTTTCGCCATTGGTAGTTTTTGGTATTACTTTATATGTGATGTGATTGAGTTAATATAGTTTTGTTTGTAATGGATTTAAGGTTTGCAGATTTACTTGTTTTGCTTTGATTTGGAATACTACGTAAATGATTTATTTATGGTTGGTGGGATACTGATATGTTTTGTTGGGTTTAATGTATGCACTTAGTTGTTTTGGTGTGTGATTTATGTTTTGTAGGATATGTCTTTGTTGGTTAGTTTTTGGTAGGATAGTTATATTGAAGTGTTGGTTTGCTTGGTTTTAAGGTTTATCTTGCTTTTTACATGTTTCTTCTGTGTTTGTGCGTTTGTTAAAGGTTTTGCGGGGTTTTTAGACGTTGCTGTAACGTTTTATACTTTATGTATTATAGTTTGGGTGGTTGATTTCTTTCCCGGGTTTTGAGTTGTATGTTTAACTGTGTTGTTTTAGGTGCTTGAGTTTTAAGAGTTGCTTTAGGTTTGGAGTTGCAATTTATGTAGCTGTTTGTAATTGCGATTGAATGGTTTATTTTATGGTGTATGCTTGTGTATTGCTTTATTTAGAGTGTCTTTAGCGTACTTTGCTTAGTTGACAGACACGGTTATGGAATGCTGGTGTTTTAACTTTGCTGATAATTTAGAAATGGTTAGCTTAGTGGGATTTTTGGTGTTAATTATGGGTATGTTGCTATGTTTAGTTTTTAGGAGTTTGTAATTTACTTGTTTTGTTAGGGTTTCTATAATGTGTAGATTTGTTACTTATTCAGCTGCATACTTGTAAAGTGGTTAGTCGAGAGCCGGCGTGACTGGGTTTATTTTAGGATCTTGTTGTTTACAAGATTATTTTGTATAGTTGGAGTATTTGGTTTAGTTGTGTTTGCTACATTAATAATTTGTGTTGGTTAGTTTGGATTGCTATAGTGTGCTTGGGTATGGGGTTGCTTATTTGGATATGTATGTAGGGATTGATTTAGGTTTTGGGGATACTGGTTACTTGAGTTTTTTGTTTAGAGTGGTGGTATTTGGTTGTGGTTACTTTTGTTTGTAAAGGTTGCTTTTCATACATTCGATTTTGTTTTTGCCTGCGGAGGTGTGTGGTTTTAGTGATTGACTGTGTGAGGTTTACGAGTACCACTTTGTATGTGTATTAACACATTTGTTTTGACGCGCTTATTTTAGCTTGGCTTTAGCGATATTTAGTGGTTTAAGTTTGTGGATTCCAGGTTTTTGAATTATGTCATATTGCGTGGGTAATTTGTTAATGTAGTTTTGATGTTGGGCAGCTAGTTTTGTAGGTAGGTTATAGGTTTACTGCTTGATTTTAACGGTTTCGGTTTTGCAGATTTGTTACGTAGGTTTTGAACTGTTGGTTTTGGAGTTTCCTGTTGGTTTTTGGGTGGTTTTGGAAGTTGCAGTAGGTGCCGCAACTGCAGGATTTGTGCCCCTTGGAGGGTTGATATAATATAGGTATCTTGCAAGGGTATGTGGGTTACTGGGTTTTAGGTATAGTAGGAATTTGCTGTATTTTAGGGTTAGGCTGCACACTTGGGATTACCAGTAGTTTTGGGTTTTCTTGTCGGTATTGTGGTGTTTTTGCATTTGAGTAGTGACGTTTGGTGTGATGTTTTAAGGATTTGTGTATTCGTATGAGGTGAACTGCTAAGGTTACATACTTAAAGCCTTTTAGTTTCAGATTTGATACATACGTATTTCTTAGGAGATGTACTGTGGTAAACTTGTTTGGTTTGGTATGGTTTGGTTTTATGCGTATTGTGAATTTGGTCTCTTTAGGGTGCTGTTTGTATCATGTAGATTGTACTTTGGATTTGCCGCAGTTCCCTGTTTGTGTATTGTGAGTTCATGTATTTTCCATTTTCGGAGGTATAGTACTTATAAATTTGTGGTATTGTGGATTTAGTTGGGTTTGTAACTTGTTTGCTGTATGAGTGTTTATTTTAGGGGTTAGGTTTAGTACATGGGCAGGCTGTAGGCCTTTTAGCGTTGTTCAATTTTTTGCATGTTTTGGCTTCTACTGCTAAATAACTTGCATTTGGATTTGCGGATTTTGCAGGTAGGAGTGTTACGTTGCTCGAGTTTTTATATGCAGTATGTGTATATCGTTGCTTATTGGTTTACTTTAACACATAGTTAGTGTTTAGTAAGTTTTAGATTGTATGTAGATACTGATGTTAGGCATTTGGGGTTTTGTAACTTTAGGTTTTAACTGACGCTTTTAAGTGTAACTTTTGTTAGTTGTTGACATTAAGGGACGTTTATGTAGTTTGAATTATTTGTAAGAGTTGTTGGCTTTGTTTGGTTGGTTTAGATTGGTTTCTATTTTGTTGCTTTGTTTCTACATATTGTTTGTTTAGGTGTTTTGGTTTTTGATGTTATGACGTTATTTGTGTCTTTTGGTTTAGGTTTAGATAGTTAGGTTGTTTGTTACGTTTGTTTTGGATGTGGGAGTTGACTTTAGGTTTTTAGGGTCATTGAATTTATATATGTAATATTTTATTCGCTCTCTTTTGTTTTTGATACATTATTACTTGAGTTTTATATTTTAGTAGTTGTGGGTTTGATAGGATATATGTTGTTTGGTTACGGGTTTTTATAAGAGTTTTGTAGTTGGCATAAATTGTATATTACAGACACTTGTGTTGGTTTGTAGATTTCGTTTAATTTAGATTTTGCAAGGTTTGTTTACAGATTTGGTAGTTTTGTAATTTGTCTGTACGGACCTACTTGCTTCACGGGGTTAGTTAGGTTGTTTCGCGTTGAGTTCTTGTGGTTGTAGGGTTTTGTGTGGATGTTGGGGGTTTGGTTTACCACATACTTCTTTGGGGTGTAATTGTGCTTTTGCTAGTGAGTTGGTTTAAATCTGTATTTAATAGGTTTGCCTCTGGAGCTTAGTATGGTGGCGTCTACTTGTGCCGGTTAGTTGCTTTATAATTATAGCTTGCATTCAATTATTTAGGTTGCCGTTATAGGATAGGTTGTTTGTAAATTATAAAGTATTCATATAGATTGTAATATTAATTTCTATGGTTTTTATAGTTTTGTTATTACTTAGTGGATTTGTTATATTGTATAGGTTACGCATAGTTGTATTTGTTTGTTGTTTTTAAGCTGTTTGGAAGGTTTGTTGGGTTGGCTGGATGCTGAGGTTGTTTGTTTGTTGTAATTGTTGTTTTAATACTACATGGCTATAGTTTTGCAATGTGTTGTCTTTTGCGTTTTGCATTAGTTTCGGAGTAGGTTGTTGTTTTAAGTTGGGGTTTGGCAACATAGTTGTGTATTGATGATTTATAGATGTATGTATTGCTTGTTTTTGATTGGTTAGTTTGAAGAATTGCTTTGCATGGTTTGTGTGCGATTGTCTGGTAAGGGTTGGTTTTGTTTTGGGGATTTGATTGGTATTGTTGGATTGTTTGTTAGTTAATGTTTGTGAACTTTGAGAGTTTGGTTTGCTGCGAGGTTATTTGTGGGGATTTGGCTATACTGGTTTTGTTGTGTTTATTTGCATATTGTGGGTATTTGTTTTCAGGGTGATGTAATGGTTGTGTTATTTAGCAGTCCACAAGGGTTTCGTGCTTGGTTTGTGTAGGGTTGTTATACTTCTCTTTTGCAAAATAGTTGGTTTTCCCGGGGTGGATTGCTTGTTGATTGAGGTTGTGGGTAGGCATGCTTGGTTGTGTAGGGTTTGCAAGTAGTTTATATTGTTGGTTTGGACGTTACGTGTAGTTTCATTTCTGGATTCCTGGGCAGCCTGGTGTTACAGTTGTGCATATTCTTTGATTTTGAGATTAGGGTTGCTTTGTATTTAGTTTAGAAGTTTGGGTTTGTATGTGTTTGAGTTTGGTTTTAGTTTATGCTTTTATGGTATGATTAACGCAGTGTATTTGTATTTAAAATAGTAGCCTACTTTATTTGTATTTGAACATGTTTTATGTAATATTGTATGCCTAGGTATGTGTGGTTTTTGTTATTACTTTAGGTACGTTGTAGATTAGTTTGTGTTTCTGATATTATATGGTATACTTTTGTATTGAGCTTGATTGCCTTGTGAGTATTGTGTTTCTTTGATGGTATTGGTTTGTTGTTAGTGCTTAATACCTAGGTAGGTTCATAGTTGTTTGGTTGTTGCTTTTGTGCTGTTGCACTCGTTGATAGCTTTAGTTTTAGCTGTTGCATGCTGTGAGTTGCTTATATGGGCACTTTGTAACTTGTGTGTGTTGTTGGTACGTTTGCTGTGGGTTTGTTCATGGTTGCCTGTTTTGTTTTTAGAGATGTTTGTTATTGTGTTTAATAATGTTCGGTATTTACAGTGTGTAGTAGTGTTGTTTTTTGCTTCCAGTGTTGTATAGTTGGTAGATGTTTCTTTCATGCGGTTCTTTTGGTGTTTCGCAGTTGGTGGTTTTTGATTTGCTTTGTGTATACGTTTTTGTAATTGTATAGTGGTGTTTGTTTGGTGTGGATTATGGTTGTTTTCTTTTGATACTAAATTGTTCTTGTATGGTTTATTCCGTGATATTTACTTGTAGTGCCGGGGTATTTGTACTGGTATTCCGTGTGGGTTTCTGTTTGCGCAGCTTTATGTGGTTGTTTTCCTGGGTGTTTGTTAGGGATTGCACAGTTGGTTTCGGTAGTTGTTGCTTTTGTTTGCAGTTTTATGTGTGTTATCTGACTGTACCTTTGTTTTGTATATAAGTTTCCTGGTGGATTTGCGCGTTATAGTGTGTTAGTGGTCTGGTCAGCAGATCTGTCGTTTTGGTTTCTTTTGGATTTATTTATTGTGGTTTTTCTTGTAGGCTCTATAAGTTATTGTTTTTCGGAGATGTTGGGTTTTGGTACGTGAGTTTACTTGTTTAAGGTGTTGTATTTATTGCAGAACTGGATATTGCTTTACGTAGGATGTGTTGGTTTATTGTTGTCTTGTAGGGTTTGGAGTTTTCGGTTGTGACCTTTTGGGTCTCGAGTTTAGGGATGTTATTGTAGCTTACAGTTGACTTGTTTCTTGCAAGTTATCCTCGCTTTGTGGGATTCTGCTATAGGAATGCTGCTACCTGCAGGTTTGAGGTTTGCTGGACGGGTGATATAAATAATAGATTGCGCGTTTTGTAGATTTAGGTGGTTTTAGGATTAGAGGGTGTTTTGGGGTGTTTCCGGTATTTAGTGTAGTTGTGTGGTATATGCGTTGTAGTGCTACCTGCCGGTTTTCGGGTTGATGGAGGGTTGATATAATATACCAGACTGCAAGGTTCTGAGATTTAGGTAATTTTGGGTTTAGAAGGGTGTTTTCCGGTGTTTCCAGCATTTAGGGTGGCTTGTTGATATATGTTGCAGTGCTTGCCTGCAGGTTTCTGGGTGTTGGAAGGTTGTTATAATATACCAAATTACAGGTTTCTGGGATTTAGGTGATTTTATGGTAGAGTGGTGTTTCCCGGTATTTACAGAATTTGGTTTATTTATGTTGATGGTTTGTAGCATAACCTACAGGTTTTCGGGTTGCTGGATGGTTGATATAATATAATAGGTATAGGTTTACATTTAAGGGTTTCAGGTTTGGGTTTTTCATGATTTGGGCTACAAGTTTGTTTTGAATGTGCGTTGTTTTGTGGAGTTTGGAGTTTGTATATTAGAGGGTTTGGGTTGGTAAGGGTTATAGTAGCTTGGGTTTTAATTATAGTATGTTATGATTTGGCTGTTTGGGTTTTGTAGATTGGGTGTTTGTTTTATCTTTCGTAGGATTTGTTGTTGGGGATACTGGTGCTTAGAGGTTGTGTTTGGGTTTGTATAGTATTTTACTTGCGGCTGCTGATAGTTGTTTACTTTTAGAGGTTGGCTTAGGTGATTATTCTATGTAGGATCTTGTACTGGTGCAAATGTTCATTACTTATGTTGGAGATGTAGCTTTGAGAATTGGCTTCTTATTAAGGATCTGGCTCCCTAGATTTATTGTTGTTTTAGGTTTTAGTGCTGGATAGTTTGCTTTTAGAGACTTGTTGTGTTATAGGTGTGTTATGTTTGCAGGATTTGGTTGGTTGTAACGTTGGTGGATTTTATTTTATTGGTATTTCTAGTTTTTGGTTTCTAGTAAAAGGTTTCGATTGTTTAGGTTTACATGTAGGTGGGTACACGCACGAGTTTGTGTTCTTTTTGCTTTTTTGGGTGTATTTTGTGAATATTTAGATTATTTTGTTACATTTGGGCATTGTGTTTTAGATGTTTATGGGTGTTTATGGGTTGTACATACGTGACGTTCGGGGTTTACGAGTGCCGTAGCATGGAGTTACTTGTTTGTGTGTGTGAGATTTTAGGTTTTAGATGGTAATTTGTGAGTGGCAGATTGGCTATAGGTTCTTAGAGGTTTCGTTGGTTGGCAATGAGGGGTTTGTGGTTTTATTTCATAGGTTTGGTATTTGTAGGTTGTTATTTGGATTATAGTTGTAGATTACAGCTTACTTTTGTTAATGATATGTTGAAGTGTTTGTAATTTGTTGTTTAAAATGTTGTTTTAATTCCAGGATTACGGTTTAGAGGCTGGTTGTTAGCGGTTAGGGTGTTGCTTTGCTTGGGTTTATGAGGGTGATGTACATGTTATTTTTAGTTGTTTGCTGCGGTGTTCGCTTATATCTTGTTTTAGTAGTTAATATGAGTTTTCTTTGTTGTGATTCGTCTTGTGGAGTTTTGATGTTTGTAGTGTTTGTGTTTGTGTATATGTTGAGTTTGCTTTAGCTGTTTTGTTTTAGTGTTTATAGGTTTCATGTATTGGATTAGGGATTTTAAGCTTGAGCTGTTTATTTTGCTACATTGATGTATTTTATGTTTACATGCATGTTATATTAACTATGTTGTGATGGGTAAATACATTACTATACTAGGGATTTCTGTGTTTTACATTGTAGGTTGCATGATTGTTTAATTTATTTTATTTGCTGCATGGTTTTTGCTGCGATTAGTTGGTATAATGAGTTGATTTATGCAATTTGTAATAATGTTTTTAGTGTTATAGTTTAATATTACACATGTACATGATGAGTAGGTGAATTTTGGTAGATTTGGGACAAGTGTTGGGTTTGTGAGTTATGCTTTCCTTGTTTGTAGATTTGATTTGGGTGGAGGTTTCGTCTTGATTTCTAGTTTTAGAGTTTTAGGTATGTTGCCGGGTGGGTGTTTTCCTTGGGGTGAGTTGTTTAAAGTGTTAGGTGGGTGGTTGTTTTAATATTTAGGTTTAAATATTGTCTTGGGTAGAGGTACTGTTGCTGTTTTTAGGACACACATTTTAATAGATTTTGTATTTCGTGTTATGCTTCCTGAAATCCAAAGAGTCTTACTCGTTTGACACTTTTGTGTTTGGGTTTGAGGGCGGGCTGGAGTCGCGTATTTTGTTACGGGTTGGTATAGGTTTTGTTTTTGAATGCAAGCGTTTGTAGTGGTTTGCTTGTTGAGTGTTTGTTTAGGTTTNGAATACTTTGTTGGATTGATATTTATAGTTGTATTTTGAGATGTCGTGATTTGTTCTAATTTAGGTTGGGGATATATTTGTTTTAGTGTATTTTATCAGTGTTACTTTCGTGGGATGGTTTCTTTTAGGTAGGTTTGCTTCTAGACGGTAGGGTCTATATTAATAGGTGTGTAGTTTGGGTGTTAATGGTGTTAATTCATGTGGTTTTGAGTTTAACATGTATACATTTATTTGTGATGTGTTGAGATTTACCATAATTGTTACGTTGGGAGGGGGTTTGTTTCATATTGCTGTACTTTTTCTGAACGTTACGTTGCTTTATAAGTTGGTTGGTTAATGGTATTGGATATGTTCTGTATATTTTGTATTAGATGTAAGTTTCTAGATGCAAGTGTTTAAAGTAGTCATACATCTAGCCTGTGTGTTTTCGCTATATTAAATTTGAAGTTCATGTAATATTATAGATTCGACTCTTTTGTTTTTTGGTTGCTATTACTTGGTGTAGATGGGTTATATAGTGTTAATATCGTTGGAGTGTTTTTACTGCTTTAGTGTTCTAATTGGATAGGTGTTTGACGTGTATTTTATATGTTATTTAAGGATAGTTCCGTTTTGCATGTTTTTATTGTTTGTATATTGGTGTAGGCGTTTTTTATCAAGTACTTTATAGTATTGGCGTTAGTGGTTGCTTTTGGGTGCTTATAGAGTTGTGTAGCTTTGGT